>JABUQX010128110.1:0-2500 GCA_015478945.1 Trachelipus rathkii
CAGTGAAAGCGCTTGTTCCAGTCAGTTTGGGTGTGTTTAACCGTTTCGCATTTATCATTGAAACGCTTTCGCGTTTTCGTGCGCCGCTTCACACTTTAATCGTGATAGTACAGGGCATTGCGTCGTTCTTTAAATATGCTTGGAGTGAATTTTGCTTTGACTCGGTGGACGCTTTGGTCACTGCTGAAAATTTAGGTTCCGTAATTATCGAGGGTATGAGCGGGTTCATTCTATCTTCAACTAAATCTTTTTCTCCAAAAATCCATGGTTCGATGGAGAGTGTTCTCTCTCCATTCAGGAGAGCGACATTGCCTATCGGGCATGGAAAAACTCTCGCTCTTCTATCACTCTTACTAATTTCCATTCTGCTCGGAATCGTTGCAGGGCTATTATTCGACAGGCTAAGCGCGCTTTCACTAAAAGAAAGTGCGACAATTCTCCTTCTGATAAAAATTTCTGGCCTCTTGCCAAAAACATCTCTAATAACCTTTGTAAATCTGCCTTTCCTACACTTATTCGCTCTGACGGATCTGAAGCTAACTCTCCTACTGAAAAAGCTAATCTCTTCGGCCTCCTTTTTCATCTAATTCTACCCTGGACGATTCCGGCATCCCTCCTCCTACTTCTTCTCCTCTCAGGTTTCCTATGCTTCTTCCCGTGATTACGCATGATCGGGTGCATGGGATTCTGAGATTTATGAACGTCAGGAAGGCTTGTGCCCGGATATCATTCCTCCCTTTGTTTTGAGGAAGTGTGTTTCTGAGCTGGCCCCTGTTCTCGTTCAACTCTACTCTCTCTATGCCTTAATGCTTGTACATTTCCTCAGTGCTGGAAGCGCGCAAATGTCCAGCCAATCCCGAAAAAGGGTAGCCACTCTGATCCTTCTAACTATCGTCCAATAGTTCTTACTTGTATTCTATCTAAAATCTTTGAAACTCTTCTTAACTCTCATTTTCTGGATCATCTAGAGTATCATTCCCTTCTTTCAGATCATCAGCATGGCTTTCGACGCTCGAGGTCAACTGGTGAAAGAACCCTAATATCTAACTGATTTATGGTCTTCTGCCCCCTTAGGGACATTGGGGAGTCTTGTGTGGTGGCGCTCGACATATCTAAAGCTTTTGATCGAGAATGGCATGCGTCACTACTCTCTAAGCTCCCTTCCTTTGGGTTTCCTTCTTCTCTTTGCTTACTCTTGTCAAGCTTTCTCTCTGATCGCTCCATGTCAGCACTTATTGATGGGCGACTTCTTCCCCCTTTCCTGTTAATTGTGGTGTTCCGAAAGATTCTGTTTTATCTCCAACTTTATTCTTACTTTTCGTTAACGATCTCCTCAGCTGTACTTCTAACTCCGCTCACTCTTATGCCGACGACTTAACTCTCCATTCTTCCACTCATTTCAAATCTGCACCCTCTTTTGCATCTAGAGTTGCAAACTTCTTTACATCTTCCTCTCAAAAACACATCCTAACTTTCCTATTTCCTTCGAAGGCTCTAACGTCTCACCTATTGACAACATAAACATTCTTGGTCTGAACATAAACAAAGAATTGTCTTCACATATCATATCATATCACCTCATAACACAACGGTTGCTAAGGTGGCCTCAAAGAAGCTGGGAGTTCTGTTTAGGTTGCGGGAATTTTTTTACTCTGCACAGTTACTCCAGTTATATAAGGACCTTATTCTCCCTTGTTTGGAGTACTGTTCTCACATATGGGGGGGGGGGGACTCCGGCTCCACCCTTCTATTAGATAGAGTTGAGTCTAAAGCTAAGAGACTAATAAACTGTCCCCTACTTTCAAACTCTCTTGAACCTCTATCTCTGCGACGGGACGTTGGCGCACTATCTCATTTCAATAGGTACTACAACGGCAGATGCTCAGGGGAGTTGGCTGCACGCATTGTACCTCCATTGTGTCGCTGTCGTAATACAAGGGGTGCCTTGCTCTCGCATGTATTTTGCGTGAGCATTGAAAATCCCAGACTCGTTCGTTGTGCTGCCTTTTTCTTTCCAATTACTTCTGTTCTGTGCAACTCCTTGCCATCTTCTGTTTTTCCAACCGTATTTAATATTTCTCTCTTAAAACTCACGTCTATGCTCACCTAAGAAATTTACCTTAGGCTTGGGCTTGGGTGGGTTTTCCTGTATTTTATTTTCTATCCCCTCCTTGAAAAGGGCCCTCCCCGTGAGTAATGGTAATCTGTAAAATATATATATATATATATAGGTTTTAATATTTGTTATATATGTTATATATATATATATATATATATATATATATATATATATATATATATATATATATATATATATATATATATATATATATATATATATATATATATATATATATATATAATATATATATATATTATATAATAATATATATAATATTATATTATATATATATATATATATATATATATTATATATATATATATATATATAGGTATATATATGGTGTATAATATATATATATATATATTATAATATATA
>JABUQX010128111.1:7500-10000 GCA_015478945.1 Trachelipus rathkii
CCTGTCCTTTGTGGTCCTCCCTTTGCCTCGGTGCGCTTGCCGCTGGCTTTTCCCCTCCTTTTTTTTCACTTCCGCCCTCTCTCTCCAGCCCGCCTTCCACTTCCCCTCGCCTTTTTCCCCGTCGTCCGTTTTTCCCCGCTTTTTGGTTTGCTGGTCCACCTTTTTCGGGCGGGTCTCCGGGTGCTTTCTCCGCCTTCTCTCAGCCCTTTCCTTCCTCACCCCCTCTTTTTGCCGTTTTCCGTCCCGTTTGGCTTGCCTGGTTCTCTCTTCGCGCTCTCTCTCTCTCTCTATCTCTCTCTCTCTCTCTCTCTCTCTCTCTCTCTCTCTCGTCTCTCTCTTCTCTCTCTCTCTCTCATCTCTCTCTCTCTCTCTCTCTCTCCTTTCTCTCTCTCTCTGCTCTTCTTCCTTCTCGCGCCTTTCCCCTCTCTTCCTTCTCTTCTTTCTCTCTCTCTCTCTTCCTCTTCTCTTCTGTCTCTCTCTCTATCTCCTCTATCTCTCTCTCTCTCTCTCTTCCTCGTCTCTCCCACCTCTCTCTCTCTCTCTCTCTTCTCTTCTTCTCCTCTCTCTCTCTCTGCTACTGCCCTCCTTTCCTCTCCCCGCCCCCGTTTCTCCCCCGCCTTGCGCTCCACGTCCTGTTCTTACTTGTTCTTCCCTTGCCTCTCCCTTGCTCCCCTTTGGCCTTCCCCGGCCGGCTCCTCATCCTTTCCTCTCGTGTCGCACCTGTTTGTCCTCCCCCGTCCTTACCTTGCGGTTCTGGCTTTCGTCGCCCCTTGCTGCTTGTCCGCTTCGCGTCCCGCCCTTTCTCCTTACTTTCGGTATTTTCGGTTTCCTTCTCTTGTCGTCCCTTTTCATCTTCCCCCGGCACTTCCCCTTTTGGGCTCCCTCCCGCTTTTTCTCCGGGGGCGCCCCGGCCCCCTTCCTTGTCCTTTTCTCTTTTCCCTTTTCTGCCTTTCGTCCCTTTTCCCCGTCCCTCTCCTTGTTTTTGAGGTCCTTCCATTTTCTTCTCTTCCGCCCTTCTTCTCCTACTTTACTTTTCTTCTCTTACCTGGGCGGCCTGCCCGCCTTTCGTTTTCGTTCTCGCATTTATTCCTCTCCTCGCCACTCCCTTCCCTGCTGTTCCTTTCCTACGCCACCCCCGTTGTTCGTGCCCTCCCTCATGCCTCCCCTCTGGAGGTCCGCCCCCATTTTCCCCGTTTCCCCTCTCCGCTTGCCCCTCACCCCGCGCGTTCCGGTCGTCTTCCGTCCTTACTCCACCTGCTCCACCCCCCTCTTCTCTCTCTCTCTACTCTCTCTCTCTCTCTCTCTGATCTCTCTCTCTCTCTACTTCTACTACTCTCTCTCTCTCCTCTCCTCTCTCTCTCTCCTCTCTCCTCTCTCTCTCTCTCTCTCTCTCTCTCTCTCTCTCTCTCCTCTCTCTCCTCTCGGTCCGCCTCCGCCACGCCCCTGCCCGTCCCCCCTCCCGTCCGGCCCTACATCCTTTTCTTCCTCCGGCGCCTTTTTTCCTCCCCTGCCCTTCCCCCATCCCTCCCTACCGCTTTGCCCTTTCCCTCGCTCCCCTCTTGGCCCATCTTGCCTGCATCTTCCCGGTTTTCCTGAGCATTTGCCGCAGCTCGCGTCCCGACCCGTGACGCCGGCCGGGTTGGCCTGTTGCCTTTTTTTCTTCTTTCACTCCGCACCCTCCCCGGGTTCCCCGCCCGCTCGCCCGCGTCGGGGTATCCTCGGCCTCCCGGGGGCACGCCGGGGGGGACCTTCGTCGCCCCCTCTGTCCCTCCGTACGGCTCGCCCCCCTCCTCGGCTCTATCCCCGCCCTCCATACTCTTTTCTGCCCCCGCCGTACCCCTTCCCCTCCCTCATTGGCCCCTTTTAGCTCTCCGGGCCGTCCTGATCCGGCTTCCCGGTCCTTCCCCCGCGCTGCTCGCTCTCCCCTTCTCCTCGTCTCTTTACCGGTGGTCTTCCTCCACTCTTCGACTCCTCACCTTTTCCGTTTCCTCGCTGCCCTTGCCTTGGCTCCCCTCCCCCTGTTCTTTTTTTTCCTGTCGCGTTGTTCTCCTTTTTTTTTTTCGTTTTTCCCATGCCAACTGCTGCTTTTCTGGAGGGTGGCCCTCTACTCTATCTCCTCTCTCTCTTCTCTCTCTCTCTCTCTCTCTCGTCTCTCTCTCTCTACCTCTATCTCTCTCTCTCTCTCTCTCTCTCTCTACTCTACTCTCTCTCTCATCTCTCTCTCTCTCTTTCTCTATACGTCTCTACGGCGCGACGCACGGCAGCGACGCAGCGCCGCGCGCGCGACGGCGACAGCGCGCGCGCGCGCGCGACGCGACGCGCGCGCGAGATGTTCCCACGCCCTCCTCTCTTTCCTCGTGTTTTCTCTGTCCGCTTCCCTCCCTTGCGGTCCACGACTCTTATCCGCATTTGCTTTCTTTTTCTCTTTCTTTCCTTCCCCTTTCCCTCTCACTCCCTGTCACCCGCTTTCGTGGGTCTGCCCCCTCACTCTTCTTCCGGG
>JABUQX010128111.1:17500-20000 GCA_015478945.1 Trachelipus rathkii
ATATATATATATATATATATATATATATATATATAATATATATATATATATATATATATATATATATATATGCGTATCCAGCTCAAAATCGAAAGGGGGCAGCTTTCTGAATTCAACCTCTTTCATGGGGAGGAGGGGTCCATTGGGGGGGGGGCATGCAATAATGCACAATAGCGAATGAAAGATCACCATTTACTTAAAAAAATAATTTTGAACAATAGTCTGCAAGGATTAGTTGAAAATTGTCAAACTACAGCTTCCACTAATTTCTTTGTTTGCTTAAACCCGTTGATGGTGAATGGCTAACCCATTTAACCTATTTTCTCATCTAGTGCTTCTTAGCATTGTTTTAATTCTGCGAAGAGAGATAAAAGAAAGCTCTATGGTGCTTGTTGTGCTGGGCTGTGAAAGCAGTAGAGCTTTTCTAATGGTCAGGAAAAAATCGCTCTTTTTTAAAATCTCAATGATGTCTGGCGCTTCCTGTGCCTCATTCCACATTTTGAACCACAATTTCCTTTCTCCTTCAATGTCTTGCAAATTGTAAAAAGTTTGACAAGATGAAGTACTTTCATTCCATTCCTCCAATGAAACATCTCTCATGTTACTCGGATGTAAATGTGTCAGTGAGAATGCAGGCGATTTATCTGCAGAAAATCTGACTTCTAAAGATGATATGATGGAATCCAAGTAAGGAATAATTAGAAACCTTCACCAAAATTCTGATGGATTCTAGCCTGGAGGGTTGCCGGCCAGCAACGCGAATGGCGGTTATATCAACATTTAAATGCTTTGCAATGTCGTCTGCTTCTTTCATAACTTCATCTGTGACGTTCTCCGCATCTTCCCGATGATCTCTTAGCATGTCGAAAATAGTTTCAATTAGCTGGTTGGCCTCGACTATATCAAGTGTCCTTAATTTAAGTTTATTTGCTATGGTTTCCAGTATAGTGGAATACTTAGCAATTAATGATACTGACACAACAAATGAAGATCTGCATACTGTTGCATGCATTTGATATGTATTTTTTTTGTTGCTGCAGTTCTCTCTTCAACTAATGCCTCTAATGCATTAAACAACATCAACGAAGTGATCCTTAAAAACACGAATGCTCTTGTACTTCTCTGACCATCTAGTCTCTGACAGTTTAGGAATGTTAGCAATAGGTTTGTGTCGTAAAACGGACTCGCGAAAAAATGTAATTATCTCCTTGATAGTTCCAACGCAATTTCAAATTTCTGGGATAACGTTTAAGTCGTTCACGATAAGGTTTAGCTTGTGGAGAAGCAGTGGAAGTGCAAGACTTTTTTGTACTTTTGCCTCAGGATCACCTGCACATCCCCGTCTTTCTCAGACATGGTGAAACATCAGTCGAAGCTTAACCCCATACACTTATCAGGGTTTAGGTTTAAGTTTCACAAAATCTTCAATGGCTTTGGCAATAATCATGGCACTAAGTCCTTCAAGGTCTACAATGCCCAAAAAAAAATTTCTTCGATTTCGTTGGCCTTTTCATCTAAGAAACGTAATCCAATAGACAACTATACCAGAAATATCCACGGTTTCATCAGCCAGAATGCTGTAAGCGCAAACTTCTTTAACCCTTGTGACGATTTGTTTCTTGATTGTAGCGCCACATAGATCAATTATTTAATTTTGTTTCATAGGTGATCGGGTTGACTCGTTTTTCGGTCCATGCTCAAAATGATGTTTTATTTCTGAATCACCTGCTCCGATGCTTAAACGGCATAAGTCTATAAGTACACCTTCATCCAGATTATTTTTGCTTCTGAGAGGCAAATCATGTGTACCGAAAAAATGACGTAGGAAACAACTGAAGACAGCACTTTTTTTTTCTTTTTTTTCATAATTTTTGCGATTTTCAAGATTCAATTGCAGCCTGGTGTTACGAGGTCTGAACATGTGCTTTACTATAATCGTACACGTCATTGTACTTAGTGAAGGGTCTGAGGAAAAAAGAATCCCAACCACTTCTCATTATGCTGGCTAACGGCGGAAACAATACACAATATTCAAAGAAAGCACCTTTGAATCGCCTTGAGTAAGCTAACCATGGTGAATATGTGTCCAGCCACTGGTGATTGAATTTCCTCTTGAGGTGTTTGGCATCTGCCGCAAAATCGTAGTTCTCCGAAGGTACCCAGCCATTATGAAGAAGATATTTTTTCTTATTAACCGGCATAGTGGTCGCCAGGCCAACGAATTTTCCAATATCACCTTCATGACAACTTTCACTTTCACTGTCTGGCACCATGATTTGAACCGTAGAAGAAGACCTCGCAGTCGTATTCTCTGAAACAGAAGGAGGTTGTACTTTATTGTCTTCATCGATAATGCTACTACTGGTACTCTTCTTTCTTTTTAAATTCACCGCAAAAAATGAAATATAATAATTACTCAACGATGGTGTGGACTATACGAACGTTGCAAGGTAAATAAAAGCGTGTAATAAAAATAAACGACACTACTTACCAAAAATTT
>JABUQX010128112.1:0-2500 GCA_015478945.1 Trachelipus rathkii
TATATTATAATATATATATATATATATATATATATATATATATATATATATATATAATATATTATATATATATATAGTATATATATATATATATATATAAATATATAGATATATATACTATAATTATATATAAATATATATATATATATATAATATATATATATATATAATATATATTATATATATATAATATATATATATATATATAATATATTTATATATATATATATATATATATATATAATATATATATATATATATATATATATATATATATATATATATATATATATATATACTTATATATATATGGCTCATGTCCATTTATCCTGTTTCCATAAAGCTGAAGTCAATTTTTTTCAATAGTTACGTTATCGAGCAAAATGTAGAACGCGCTGCGCGCATAGTGAGAACGGAGATTGATGTGTCAAAGTAAAAAACAGACTTGAGTCGAGGTTTTGTTTTTTATTGAAACGATTGGAAAGTGAATAAATTATATAATAATACAAGTTTGGTTTTTTTAAGGTTAAGTTTAAGCTTAAGTTAAGGTATGTTAAGTTACGTTAGGTAGCATAAGATTTAAATTTTTTTTTAAATATTTTTAAGGTGTGATAAGCTCTTTTATAAAAAAACAGGTTTTCATTTTGACTTAGTACAGTTTTATTTGATTTTTTCTCAGATGTGTTCGGATTCATTGCAATCGACAGCCTATTGGATATGGACAGATAAAAGACATGATCAAAATATATATATATATATATAGTTATAAAATAAACATAATAAAATATATATATATATATATATATATATATCTATATATATATATATATATATATTATATATATATATATATAATATATAGTATAGGCCACTGTTATGTTTTAAGACTCCGTCAGTTTGATTTTTTTTTTGTTTTTTTTAAACATATTGCTAGTATATATGATACTAGCAATGAATTTCAGTGAGTGAAAAACATGATTCAAAAGTTCGAATATTTTGAATAATTATTTAAAAATCACATTTATATAAAAAATTTTCAAAAATGAAATATCTCAAAAAGTACGACACTTACAGAAAAACCAATTACATATTTGGAATCAGCGTATAAAGCTTATTACAAAAATGTAAAAAAAAAAAAAAAAAAAAAAAAAAAAAAAATTTTATAAATGAAATATCTCGAAAAGGACGACAATTACTTAAAAAAAAACAATTACATATTTGAATCAGCGTGTTAAAGCATATTACAAAAATGTAAAAAGAAATTAATAAAAAATAAATTTAAAAAAAAAAAAAATTTAGGTCTCGAGCCCGACGGGGGACAGAGGGGAGGACGTTTTCCATACCCCCGTAGGGGAGGGCGGAGGAACCCCCGCGCACACCCAAATACCAAAGGGGCGTGGTTCCGGAGACCCTCCCCGGAGGGGGGAAATAGTCCTACCCTGTCGTTCCCCCGGAAGGCCGAGAGACCCCGACTCCTGCCATCTTTGCGATTTACCCTTGGGTATTCCTTTAGTTAAAAAAAAAAAAAAAAAGTAAACTGACGGAGTCGTTAAAACGTAGATCCTATATATATTTGAATCATGTTTTCACCCCTTAAATTGACTGTTAGGAACATATACTAGAAATATATAAAAAAAAAAACAAAAAAAAAAATCAAACACTGACAAAGCGCTAGAAAAATAAAGAAATATATTATATATATATATATATATATATATATATATATATATATACTATATATATATACTATATATACTATATATATATATATTATACTATATATATTATATATATATATATATATATATTATATATATATATATATATATATTAGAGGCGACTCTTAGTAACTTTTCTCTCTCTCGTTTTCTCTCTCTCTCTCTCTTCTCTCTATATATATATATATATATATATATAGATATATATTAATATATATATATATATATATATTATATATATATATATATATAGGTAAATTATATATTAGTTATATATATATAGTATATATATATACTTATATATATATAATATATAATATATTTAGGAGGTTATAGTAGTATAGGGTGTAGTATATTAATTAGGGTGGCCAGCGTTTGCGATTGTCCGTCCATATGTATCTAAAACTATTAATCTACAAAGTAAAACGGAATACATTGCTGGAATTCTGGTCCAATGCTGGTCCTGGCAAATGTAAAAAAAAAAAAAAAAAAAAAAAAAAAAAAAAAAAAAAAAAAAAAAAATTATATCTCCAAAAAACTACAATAGCTACAGCAAAAAGGAAAATACATTTTTGGAATCCTAGGAAAAAATTTCACATAGGAAAATAAAAAAAAATTAAAAAAAAAATAAAAAAATTTATTGTTAATAATTATAGTAATATGATTAGTCAAGCCTATTTAGAGACCTTTTATGGTTACTCGTAAATAAATAGACTTTCTATTTTAAAATTTTGCTTTTTTTTTTTTTTTTACTAAAGAATACCGCACAAGGTTATACCGCC
>JABUQX010128112.1:15000-20000 GCA_015478945.1 Trachelipus rathkii
TAAATTAAAATTACAATAATATTATGAAAGTTAAAATTAAAAATAATATAATAATAATAATAATAATAATTAACAATAACAATAATTAATTAATAATAATAACAATAATTAATAATAATAATAATAATAATAATAATAATAATAATAATAATAATAATAATATCCATAATAATAATAAGAACAAAAATAATAAAAGAAAAATTAATAAACAATTTAAAAATAAAATTATATTAAAATTATAACCTATATTATATTACCTGTTTAGTTGACAGTCTTGGGAGGAATGTACAAAAATAACAAAAACAACTGCTTATATACTAGAAGATTGGTTGGTTGTGTGTTGGTACATTTTTAAAAAATAAATATAAATATACATTTGGCACAATAGAGTTAAAAAAAATTACACAGTGATTAAAAAATCGGTTGGTTGATAAAGTAAAATAAATAAAATAAATTAAAAATAAAATTAAAACAAAAATAATTTAATTGAGGAGCCATCTGAGTTAAGTTGCGGCTTTGTACTATGTATAAACAAGCTCTCGAGAATCCTTCGTTCAAGTAAACCTGACGCCGAAGACAACACCTTGAAGCTATCCTTTGAGATGTCATGACGGCTCTCTGAAGAGTGGGTCCTGATGGCAGAGTTTTCAGGTGAAGTTAATGGTCTATTTGTTCTAAATGAAAGACCCAGATGTTTTGAAATCCTCAGCTGCAGCTGTAAGCCAGTCTGGCCTACATAACGGGCTTGGCAGTCCGCACAAGAATAGGAATAAATAACTGAGGACCTCAAATGAGCCGGTAAAATATCTTTCATTCTGAAAAAACTATTCATTTTAAAATCATTGACAAGTATAAAAATAATTTTATAAGATGGAAAAACTTTAGAAATTGATATTTGAATGTTTTTAACGAGCTTCGGAGTGTTGGGACCGAAGTAAGGAACTTTTAGATAAACTACTTGCAATGATGAATCCACATCTGGCTGTTTAGGGCGAAAAAGGTCTTCCAAGAATCTGTTGACAAGTCTATAAAATAGTTGCTCAGGACCCACTCTTCAGAGAGCCGTCATGAAATCTCAAAGGATAGCTTCAAGGTGTTGTCTTCGGCGTCAGGTTTACTTGAACGAAGGATTCTCGAGAGCTTGTTTATACATAGTACAAAGCCGCAACTTAACTCAGATGGCTCCTCAATTAAATTATTTTTGTTTTAATTTTGATTTTAATTTATTTATTTATTTTACTTTAATAATCCCGTTTTAATCACTGTGTAATTTTTTTTATTAACTCTATTGTGCCAAATGTATATTTATATTTATTTTTTAAAAATGTACCAACCAACCAACCAATCTTCTAGTATATAAACAGTTGTTTTTGTTATTTTTGTACATTCCTCCCGAGACTGTCAACTAAACAGGTAATATAATATAGGTTATAATTTTAATATAATTTTATTTTTAAATTGTTTTATATTTTTCTTACTATTTTTGTTCTTTATTATTGTGGATATTATTATTATTATTATTATTATTATTATTATTATTATTTTATATTATATTATTTTATTATTATTATTATTATTATTATTACATTATTATTATTATTATTATTATTATTATTATTATTTATTATTATTATATATTATTATTATTATTATTATTATTATTATTATTATTATTAATATTATTATAATTTTAATTTATGTTTTAGCTGATGATGGGTTTGGATAAACCCGAAACGTCCTAATTAAATGATTTCAAAGCTTCTGTTCGTATTTTTTTTTTTACCACCACTCACGGGCAGAGCCCTATTCAAGGAGGGGGTGTTGCACGCCTCAGAAGTCAACAACTAAAGCAAATTACGCAGATGAGCACAGACGCAGGCTTTGAAGTGGGGGAGATTAAATTCAGCAGGAAACACAGAAGATGAAAAGAGAATTCCACAGAACAGAGGTGGCAGAAAGAAGGAAGCACCGCAAGCGAACTAGCCCTGGAGTTACGTACATCAACACAACTCATGTTGCACGACACAGCACCCCTAGTGCTACGAGGGCGACGTAAAGGTGGATGTACGCGAGTGATAAGCTCCCTCGAGCACCTGCCGCTGCGGTACCCATAGAAAAGAGATAAAGCACCAACATCGCGCCGCAAAGATAGAGGGTCAAGTGAAGTGGAAAGTACAGAACAGTTTATAAGCCTTTTGGCCATTGACTCGACCCTATCCAAAAGCCGGGTGAAACGATACTCAAAGCTTTTCGTCTTTTATTTCTTATTTATATATATATATATATATATATATATATAATAAAATATATATATATATAATATATATATATATATATATATATATATATAATATATATATTTTATATATTTAATATGAAAATAATAAATTATATTAAATCTCTCTTTAGTAAAAATAAATATATTTAATAAATAAATATATACTATATATAATATAATATATATAATAATATATATATATATAATATAATAAAATATACATATATAAATAAATAGGTATAATAAATATAGTATATAAATAATAAATATATCTTTATATATATAATATATATAATATATATAAATATATATTTATATATAAAATATATATATTTATATATTTATATATATATAATTTTAGATATCAATTTATCTATATATATATTATATATATATTAGTGATGGGACGATTAATCGTCATCGTCATCGGCAAAAATCGGCATATTTTTTTTAAATCGTCATCGTCATCGTCATCGGCAAATTTCGCCGATTATTTTGCCGATTTAATTTATTTAATTTAATTTTGAAATAATATTAAAATATTCAATATTCGTAATATAATATAGTAAAAATAATAAAATAATAAAAATAAAAAAAAAAAAAATAACAACATAATATTCAATAGTTCGTAATTTAATATTAATAATAACTATATATAACTCTATATATTAAATTATATTATATTATATATATATATATATATAATATTATAATATATTATATATATATATATATATATTATATATATATAATTATATATATATATATATATATATATATAATAATATATAACCCATTTTGCTTATGGTATGCATGACATTCAGTGCTATGGTTCGCCTTTCTGTGTGCGTTCATATCCACACTCAATCCTCGCAGACAACATATATATAGCACAACTTAATATCCACACCCCTTTCTTCTAGCAACATCTTACAGACATCCCTATCCTTATATCCATACGTGTAGGGAGAAAAAATTGCCCACATTGTATGTCCTGCGTGTCGTAGAAGGCGACCTAGGGACGGTGGTTAGTTAAGTTGGCTGCCTACTACCACTTATCTTTTTGCCAGGAATGCCAATGCATGCCTCGGAGAAAGTCGTGATCGCAGTAAGCGCGCCCTTCTATCTTTCGGCGAAATGTATGAATCGTATCTGTGTATGAAACGTCAGAGAAATAAAATGTTCAGGAGATGAAGGAGAGAGGTTGATGGATGATTTAGAAAGGCCAATTTGATTTGCCTCGCTGTGACTAAACAAAATGAAAATTAAAAAACGGTGAAAATGAGTGGTGTGGTGGGAAATGTGTTTTGTGTTGCTGTGGAAAGGAATGAGAGGGGGATAGAAGGATTTGCAATTCTGATGAGGGAGTTGTTGGGTAGAGAGCTATGGTAAGATTTTGTTGTGTGTGAGTACTAGAATCTAAAGGTTAATTTAAGTTGAAACAGGTCAAAATTTGTGTGGTTGCGACATAATGAACATTGGAGGGGTAATGTTGAAAAGAGTATGGCAATTTTCTGGGATAATCTAAATGATGTTTTGGATGGGGGGAATAGGAGTATTCAGTTTCATTTGCCCACATATCTCCCCTTCAAGGACTTTTTTTTTACAGTGTCACCCCACTCACGGCCAAGAGCCCTATTCAAGGAAGGGGGTGTAGTACTCTCAAAAGTTCACGCCTCTAAGCGCAAATTACGCATATGCAGCACAGAGCGGGCTTTAAAGGTGAGGAGATTAAATTCCGTAGGAATACAGAAGATGGAAAGAGAATTCCACAAAACAGAGGTGGTGGGAAAGAAGGAAGCACCACAGCAAACTAGCCTGGAGTTACCAATGTCAACACAATACTCGTGGCGCGATACAGCACCTATTGTGCTACGAGGGCGCCGTAAAGGTGGTGGTACGCGAGTGATAAGTTCCCTCGACACTTGCCGCTGCGGTAACTATAGAAAAGAGATAAAGCACCACCAATCGCACGCAAAGATAGAGGGTCAAAGTGAACTGAAAAGTACAGAACAGTTTATAAAGCCTTTTTGCCGTTGACTCGACCCTGTCCAAAGCAGGGTGAAACAGAGCCCCCCCCCCAGATATGAGAGCAGTACTCCATACAAGGGCGGATGAGACCTTTGTATAGCGGAGCAACAGAAGAAAAGGAGGAAAGTCTCACAGTACTAAACAGAACTTCCAGTTCTTTGAGGCCTCCCTAGCAACCGTTGTGATGTGAGTTTCCAAGACATTTTTTTTGTTCATGTTAAGGCCAAGGATGTTTTATATTGTCAACAGGAGAGAAAGACAGAACCGTCGAAAGAGACAGGAACAGTTAGAAGGTATTTGGAAGAGAGAGAATTGTAAAAGTTAGGTTTTAAAGAGATTGAATTTCACAAAGTATTTCTATCCATCCGAGAATAAAATCGGAAGATTAAGACGAGAGGCAATTCCAGAAGTAAAAGTGGGAGTAGAATTGAATAATGAAGTTAAAGAATAAGGGTCGAGTCATCGGAATCGATGGATAGAGTTAGAGGGTGCAGGTGGAAGATCATTAATGAAAAGTAGGAATAAAGTAGGAGATAAGACAGAACCCTGAGGAACACCACTATTGACAGAAAAGAAGAAGAAGTCGCCCCATCAACAACAGCCGATATTGAGCGATTTGAAAGAAAGCTAGATAAAAGTAAGCAAAGAGAAAGGAGGGAGCTTGGAGAGGCAGTGACGCATGCCAAACCCG
>JABUQX010128113.1:0-10000 GCA_015478945.1 Trachelipus rathkii
AGTGTATTTAAAAAATCAGGTGATATAAAGCCTCTAATTATATTCAATAAACTCAAGGTATAAATCCCAAGTTAGTGTATTAAATACCAATGTATAAAACCCTAAGTGTATTAAAACTCAAGATATAAAACCTTGAGTGTATTAAAACTCACGATATAAAAACTATAAGTGTATTTAAAACTGAAAGGATATAGAACCCTAAAGTTCATTAAATATTTACTGTATCTAAAGTTTTTACATGAAGGGTGTAGTAAGTATTTTGATGGAAGGGAAAATTATATTCATATAATTATAATTAATGAGAAGGCTGGCACTGCATTTTACTTGTCTCGTCATATTAGGCTTAATTAATAGATGAAATTTGTAATATGAGTTCTAACACTAGAGGAAAGTTTTTTTTTTCGCGGTGGATTGAGTTGTCTAAAATAAAAAAAACTTTATCACGAAAAAAAAAAAACAATTAGGTTTTTTTAATGCATAGAATGTTCGAAACCCGCTTTAAATAAAATGTTTTTTTTTTTACGAAAAGTAGCAAGTTCTTTGGTAGATTTTTTTCTTTTTTTTTCTTCGTTTTCTTTTCCTTTCTTTCTTTTTTCTTTTCTTTCTTTTCTTTTTCTTTCTTTCGTTTTCCTTTTTTTTTTTTTTTCTACGTTTTCTTTTTCTTTCTTTCTATTTCTTTTCTTTCTTTCGTTTTCTTTCTTTTTTATTCTACCAGTTTTACTATCGTTTTTTTCCTTTCTTTTCTATTTTTTTTTTTTTCTTTTTATTTATTTTTTTTCTTTTTTTACGTTTTCTTTTCTTTAATGATTTCTTTTATTTATTCATTCTTTCTTTCTACTTTACCTGCAAAAGAAAAATAACATTACTTTAAACCTTCAAGGACCACTTTTCAATACATCGCGATTCCTCGGGTATCCGAGTACCGCAGGTTATGAATCCCTGTTCTACATTTTATCTGTGGTTAATATGAAGGGATGAGAATAGCTGTCAAGTCTTTGGTCAGAGATTTGATAAAATAAAGGAAGAGAATACAATGAGCTCGTTAATTCGATAAACCTTATTCCATATTAAGATGCAGAATACTCCACAATTTTAAATTTTTGCTCTCACCGGCTCCCGGCTCCGGCTCCGGCTCCGGCTCCGGCTCCGGCTCCGACTCCAACTCCGACTCCGACTCCTCCCAACAAAAAATTTCGGCTCTGAATTCCGATCCCTTTTGTTTTATAGTAAAAAAAAATCGGCTCCGGCTCCGCAGACCTACTTAAAAGAGATGGGAGCAAGTCAGTAAGAGTGGAAAGGTTGGAGAAACTCAATGAGATGGTGAAAGTTCATGAGGCGAAAAGGCATAGACACCTTTCAATAAATAAATTACAAAATATTAAGTCTTGAAATGATTGAGAAAGCGGTGGAGAAGTATAGCAACATCAGATAATATCTATAAAATGAAGTTATTTTATTATAATTTATTTTTATATTTATTTATTTATTTATTTATTTATTTATTTATTTATTTAATTTATTTTATTTATTTATTTGAGCAAAGACTTTATCTTTATGAAGAAGCATAGGACAACCTTGGACCTTTCTGAAAGAGGAAGAAAGAAAACGAAGGAAAATTGCACAAAACAAAATTAAGAGGAACTAGAATGAATTAGAAGAAAAAGAACCAGAAGGATATTATAGTTTACTCAGTTGTTTTTCATTCTACAAAGTAATTAGTCGTTTAACGTGTTATGGAGTCTAACTGCCAGTTTTAAGAAGATGTTTTGTCGTGAGGAGAATAAGAATGGGACGAATACATGTTTGTATTTGAAGGTATTTCTGAGATCAAAATTGCAAAAGCATTATTTGATAGTGATTTAGATAAAGTGAGATCGCGTGCATGTGTCATAATATATATATATATTATTATATAATTATATATATTATTATTGATTATATATATTAGTATATATATATATACAAATACGATTATAAACAATTAGGCCTTATTTCATATTAATACTAGGTATTATTGTAATTAGCTTGGGTAGTACCTGTGGGTAAATATGTCATCCAATAAATTAATTAACCCTGTTATAGTATTGGTAATGAGATAAAAGATAACAGTCTAATGCGCTTGAAGAGATTTTTGATACAGTCAGCAAGATAAATGCTGCATAATCAGATTTCACAGATAGTTATATATATCACTATATATATATATAATATTAAGTTATTTTTACAAATGCGCTTACACATATTACTTGAAGTACCCCAGAATGAAGATCCCTTTCTTCGATGAAGAAAATATTGACATAGAGGAATATTTGTCATACTTTTGAGAAAATAGGCTGATGTTCCATTGATGTACCTATATAGAAAGAGAGTTATTAACTGTAAGACTGTTATTGCTGTTAAAATATATGGATCCTTCTTACTGGATAACAAAATACAGTTGGGATAGCCCTCATCAAAAATTATTCTCTCGTTTTCTGAATACCAACTTTTATAAATAAGAATTATCATGAAATATTATTCAAATCATAATGGGCCAACAACTTTTAATTGTTTAGGTTTTGCAATAACAAACACTTAATCAGTAAAGGTTATGGATTAACCTAGCACTATATAGGTATTATATATATATATATATAATAGATTATATATTATACGCTCACAGGCTCGGAGATCGGACGATAAACCCAATATGCGAATATCATATATCTAAGAAAAACGCAATCTGAGAAGCGATTTTCATTATGAAAAAAATAGATTAATATATGCAGTATACCACGGCTTCATTTATTATTTTATTTATTTATTTATTTACTTTTGAAATTATTGAGATTATATGATCTTTTGCGTGTCGAATACACTTGTATGAAAATAGACGAACCGATTAGTGGCAATTAAATATCCTTAAAAATAATAAATTATTAACTATATGATTCGGATGACAAGGATACAAAATTTTCATTTTCAATATCGGTATGTTTTATAAGTCTGTACGTAGAGTAAGAATAAACTAATATCGCTCCTATCTCTTTTTTGTATAAAGATGGCACGTAGAAACGAATAAAGAGTATCAGACAAGATGTATTGTTTTATAATGTTTATAATGGGTCCTTCATATTTGTGTGCTATGATAGGTGGATTATGTGATTGCCACTCAGGGCATCGGATTATCGGAGTCATAACATACTCTTTGTAGCTCTACAGAGATTATTCTACGGTTGCTCGAGTGGAAAGATATCACAATCACTGTGGTATAAGGTTAGATATAAAAGACAGCGCCTAGCAATAGAACGTATATTGGTTATAAATTTCAGATAATTATTCGAGATGGTATTAACTCCACGCTAAGGTATTCAATCACTAAAATCTGATATGAGACTAGCATAGATATTTTTTTTATATGATAATATGTACCAAAACCACAACAGACAATGATAAACATAAAACCAGTATTCAATAGAGGTATCGATAAAACAATGAAGTAGTTAATTAGCAAAATATTGAGAAATATATTTCTAGGTGGTTATATAGGAAAGTCAGGCGCTATATTATATATTATATATATATATATAATATATATCTATATATATATATATATATTATATATATATATAATATATAAAAATAATATATATATATATCTAGGTTTATATATATATATATATATAAATTTGTATTTGTTGTTTCTTTTATATTATATATTATAATATATATATATATATATATATATATATATATTAAGTAGTATATATATATATATTATATATATATATATCTAGGGCGTTGGCAAAACGGCCCGGTTGCGGTGCGGTGGGCGGTGCGCGGTGCGATGCTGTAAATGTCCGGTGCGGTGCCGGTGGTGCGTGCGAAGAATTTTTTTAGTTACTGGTGCGGTGCGGTGCGCGGTGCGAAGCCATTTGGTGCGGTGCGGTGCGGTGCGCGTGCGAAGCTTTTGGTGGGTGCGGTGCGCGTGGCTGTGCCTTTCAGAATTCAATTTTAAAAATCGAGATATATATATATATATATATATTTATATATATATATATATATATATATATATATATATATATTATATATAAATATAAGAGCTGATATATATATATATATATATATATATATATGGTCAGCGTTTAGTATATCCGTCATATGTATCTCAAAAACTATTAATGCTACAGTAAAACGGAATACATTGGTGGAATGCTGGTCAAAAATTTTAGTACTGAAAATGTAAAAAAATAAATAAAAAATAAAAAAATAAAAAAATTATATCTCAAAAACTCAATAGCTACAGCAAAATGGAATACATTTTTGGAATCCCTGTAAATTCAAAACATAAGAAGATGTAAAAAAAAAAAAAAAAACAAAATTATTGTTAATAATTATAGTTATATGATGAGAAAGGCTATTTAGAGACCTTTTAATTGTTTCTCGTTAAAATAAATAGACTTCTATTAAAATAAATAGACTTTCTATCGAAATTTTGCTTTTTTTTTTTTAACTAAAGAATACCCAAGGGTATACCGCCCCGATGGCAGGAGTCGGGGTCTCTCGGCCTTCCGGGGAACTACGGGGTAGGACTAATTCCCCCCCTCCGGGGAGGGTCTCCGGAACCCCCGCTCTTTGGTATTTGGGTGTCGCGGGGGTTCCTCCGCCTCCCCTACGGGGTATGGAAAACGTCCCCCCTATGTTCCCCGTCGGCTCGAGCCCCTAGTGTGCCCGTATAAAGCATTTTCCTATGTGAAATTTTTAACAGGATTCCAAAAATTATTCCATTTCGCTGTAGCTATTGTAGTTTTTTGATGGATATAATTTTTTTTTTTTTTTTTTTTTTTTTTTTTTTTTTTTTTTTTACATTTTCCGTACTAAAATTGGACCAGCATTCCACCTTTTTATTCCGTTTGTCTGTAGTTTTTGTTTTAGATAGCATATGACCGGATATACTAAAGCTGGCTATATATATATATATATATATATATATATATATATATATATATATATATATATATATATATATATATATATATATATATATATATATATATATATATATATATATATATATATATATATATATATATATATATATATATATATTCTAGAGTTTTATATACTAACTCAAAGACCGCGAGTCGTCATTTCAATATAACTCAAGGTCAGAGTCTCTGAGATGCTGGGTCTGCATCTCCGAACTTTGAAATTAAATCACTAACGTCAGTCGGATTCAGTTGTGCTATAAAACAGAAAATTATTGTTTAATTATATGTTGAATTACAGTATCTTTTTGTCAAAAAACTAAATATCTTTGATATTTATTTTAACTTTTTAAGAAAAAAAATTACGTTGATTAAAAATATAGCCTATCAAAATAATCAAACGTAAAGGTAAGAAATAAAATGGCGTCTTCAAGTGCCTCAGACTTGGACGAAGTACCATCCACTATGGAAGTACCTTCAACCTCATGGAGTGGGACGTCTGTTCAGGAAACATCACAAAATACTTTGCAGCCAGAACATTACAAATGGAAAACTTTTGTCAACTGCTATGAGAAAACTGGGAAATCAGATAAAAGAAAATGCCGTTTGTGTTTTTCTGAAATCAATAAAAAGCCTTTCAATTTAAGAAGGCATTTAAGACGAAATCATATACCACTTTACAACGAATTAGAAATGAAAATTAAAAATGAAAATGAACGTTCTAGTGTGGGATCTTATTTTAAAACCAATTCTGATTCAAAAGTGAAAAAAACAGAGATGAATTCCAGAAGGAAAAAATCAATTGATCAAGCTATTGTGGAATGGGTGGCCGCTGATCTGATGTCATTTCGATCGGTAGAATCTCCTGCTTTTTTTTGTAAGTATTTAGTTATTGAATTATTGTTTTTCTTGAGTAAAATATAAAATCTATGTTCTTAAAGTTAAGTTACTTTATAATATATATATATATATATATATATATATATATATATATATATATATATATATATATATATATATATATATATATATATATAAATTATAGTATATATATAATATTTTTATATTATATGTATTATATAATATATATTATTATATATATATATATATATATATATATATAGGACAAACTTACTTAACGCCCACACGGAACGTGACGTCGGATTTCAAATATTTTTTCACAGGTAGAACCTTTGATACGTAAATAGATGCTCTAGGGGCGAAATGGAATATTTTTTTTTATCTAGGAGGTTAGGTTAGCTTAGTTCACGAAAACTTAGGAAATTGTTATTTTTTTTAAATTAAATTAAACATTTGATCCAATCTTTTAATTTATTTCCTAATCATAGAAAACGTTAGTCGTACAACATCCAAATAGTATATAATATGGAATTTGAATTACGCAGTAAAAAGAAGTTCGTAAATAATAATAATAATAATAAAAATTATTAATTACTTTACCAAAAATTGCAGTTCACTCCTCAAATTCTTCCTTTTTATACAAGGTTTTGTTTGATATAAAGAACATTTAATAATTTTCAGTATTAACCTGTGGCTGTTAAGTAAGTTTTACCATATTATATATATATATTATAATTTATATATATATATATAATATATTATATATATATATATATATATATATATATTATATATATATAATATATATGACAAAGTATACGTCAGCGGTGCACACGGAACGGGACCGGAATTTAAAAAATATTTACGTATGGAACATATAAAGATGTTTTAGTGGTGAAATGAAAAAAAAAAATCATTTTTATTTCAGGTTAGTTAGGTCGCATTTAAAAAAAAATTCACAGGTTGATTCTAGGTTAGGTTAGGTTAGGTAGGTTACGTCTTCCTGTGAAGTTTTTTTTAAATCCGACGTTCCTAACCTGAGATATAAAAAAAAACAAAAAATAAAAAATTCCATTTCACCCCTAGAACATCTTTTTATGTACCATAGAGTCACCCTGTGAAAAGATTTTTGAAATCCGACGTCCCGTTCCGTGTCCCCGTTACTATAATTTGTCCCATAATATATATATATTATATAGTATTATATATATATATATATATATATATTATATTATAATTATATTAATATTATATATATAATATTATATTATATATATAGTATATATTTGTATATATATATATATATATATATATATTATATATATATATATATATATATATATATATATATATATATATATATATATATATATATATATATATATATATATATATATATATATATAGTATATATATATATATTATATATATATTATATATATATATAATATATATATTATATAATATATTTTAGGAAACTCTTAATATTCCTCGATCTCTGATATCAAGCCCCGACACGAAGAGCAATTGCAACGAATCATATAAATTGTTTGTACGACGACATGAGATAAAAAATTCAAAGTATGTTGTCAAGCCAGTCCGAAGATGGTAAGTTTAATCACTTTAATGTAACATTCGATTTATGGACATGCACCAAAAATCAAAGTCAGTTTTTAGCCCTAACTTCACAATCAATTGATGCCTTCCTTTGCTGTTACTTATAATGGAACAAATTCCATTTTAATGAATCTCATACAGGTGATAACATAAGTGCTTCAATATCAAAGTTTTTCAAGAACTTAAACTTAGAATGCCTTCCTTTGCTGTTACTGATAATGGAACAAATGTTATTAAAGCATGTCAGAAATTGAATATAAAAAGATTACCTTGCATTGCACATACTATATAAACCTTTGTATTGATCCCGTTTTATTTCCAAAACCACAAAATTCAACATTTACATCAAACATTGTTGATAAAGTTCGAAATATTGCAACGTTATTCAAAAGATCTCCAAAAATTTGGAATGACTACAAAGCAATCTATAAATCAGAAAAAAATACTTCACATAATTCAAACAAAATTACGAGAGATTGTAAAACAAGATGGAATAGTTCATTACCTATGATAGACGAAGCTGTCAGTCAAGCAGATCAGTTAGAAATTGCAGCTTTGAAGTTAAAACTTCCATCCCTGGCTATAAAACCAGATGAAAAAATAATTTTAGAGAATTTGCAAGAAATTTTGAGACCTTTCAAAGAAGCATCGCAAATTTTGTGTGGAAGTAAATATCCTACATCTTCGATAATTGTTCCAACTGTTTATGCTATAAGCTCTCAGTTATCAGCAATAGAAGATTTGCATGAAGAAACAGAAAAGGCTAAAGAACAAATCCAAAATGAAGTTAATCAAAGACTAATCCCCAACGTTCAAAACCCAATTTGTCTTAATGTCAACATACTTGGACAATAAATTTAAGAAAAAAATATTTTCTGATTCTGACTTGGGAATTATTATTAATGGTATAGAAACTTTTTTAAAGGAAAATATGAAAATCCTGGAACCGGACGTTACTGTAGAATACCAACTAAACTACGAAAGCGAGATCTAAGACCATTTTCTTCGAAAACTTTGAGCCATGATATAAATATTTAAAAGACATCTCGTATATCAATGTTTGACAATTTACTTACAAAGTCTAGCGATAGTGAATGCGATAGTGAATCATCTGTAGATTCATCTCTACATAATGAACTCGAACTTTACAAGAAATATTATCAAAAGGACAAGACTATAAGAACAATTGATTTCGACATTTTAACATGTTGGAAGGAAAAGGAGGCTTTGTTCCCAATACTTAGTAAAGTAGCTAAAGTTTTTTTTGCTATCCCAGCAACATCGGTTGAAAATGAAAGACTATTCTCAAAGGCCGGCGATCTAATAACCGATCGAAGAACAAGAGTTAATTCGAAAAGTGTTGAAAAATTAATATTTATAAATAGAAATCTAAATTCTTTTAATAACTGAAATACTCTATCAAGTCTAACTCAAGTATATATATATATATATATATATATATATATACTATATATATATATATATATATATATATATATATATATATATATATATATATATATATATATATATATATATATATATATATATATTCTTATAATAAATATATTATATTATATTATAAAATCTTTATTTATATAATAAATGGTTTAATGCACTTTGGAACCTACATTATATCTACAGGAATATTACTATATAGCATATCTTATATATATATATATAATAATATATATATTAATATATATATATATATATATATATATCATATATAATACATATATCTATATATATAATAATATATAATATATATATATATATATATATTATATATATATATATATATATGGCCAGCCTCCCGAAAGCATCATGCATGTAACTAAAAAATTATAACAGCTACAGGAAAAAAAATAACATTTTTGATTTTAGCAAGCAATTTCATCGATGAAACTTAAAAAAAAAAATTATTTTATTCTAATATTTATTAATAACACCTTAAATACTAGTATAATCTTAGATCTAGCAAGCTTACGGTGTGATTGACCTTGAATCCCTGCATTACTTCCCGAGAGCAAAAGTTGCCAAATAGTATTTTAAGTTTACGCTTTGGAGAAAATGTTATTTTTTCTTTTTATATCCTTTTTAGGGGGTTCGAGCCGACAGAGGGACGGTAGGCCGAGAAACCCCGACTCTTGTCATCGTTGTTGTTTAAAAAAGAAAAATTCAACATTTGGCACCTTTGCGTGCTCACTCGGAGTACGCGAGTTTCTTCGAATTCTCAGAAAACGGTAATATCATACAAGTTTTCCAACATTTTTAACTATTTTAAATTTGTCAAAAGCGTTATTTTTTTTTTATTTTTTTTTAAATTTCATGGATAAAAATGTCTCCTGATTAATAAAATGTTATTTATTTTCCTGTACCTGTTATGTTTTTTTTGTTACGTGCATGTTGCTTTCTGGAGGCTGTACCATATATATATATATATATATATAAATATATATATATAATTTATATATTACTATATATAATATCTATATATATATATATATATATATATATATATATTATATATATATATATATATAATATAT
>JABUQX010128113.1:12500-15000 GCA_015478945.1 Trachelipus rathkii
AAAAGTTACAATTTTAAAAATAATAAATGTTTTAGTTTGAGGATGAAAAGAGAATATAAATGTTCCAGCTTAAAAATAAAATTTAGTATGCAAATTATTAAAGGTACAGTTTAAAATAAAGTATATTTAAATATTAAATTAAAGTTACCGCCCGCTAAAAGAAAACGATATATAAATAAAATATGCGAAAATATAAGTGTTAGTTCAAAAGAAAATATATTAAAATATAATAGTTGATGTTTGCTTAAAGAAAACGAGATATAAATAAAATATATGAAAATAAATAAAAAATTTAAATGCTACAGGTTAAAAGAAAATATATTTATTTATTAAAGTCCACCCTTGCGAAAATCAAACGAGATTTTAAAAAAAAATAGGCGAAAATATAAATGTTGCAACTTAAAAGAAAATATATTAAAAAATAATAGGTGACGTTTGCAAATGGAAATCAGATATAAATTAAATGTTTGAACAGAAATTCAAAAGGTAAATATTACAGGTTACAAGAAAATATAACAGAATATAACAGTTAACGTTCAAAGCTTAGAAAACGGGATACAATGCATTACGTCATAGAATGACGTCACATACAGAATTCAACGGTAGTATATGTATGCAATAGCGCACCGTATCGCGTCGGTTTCAAACCTGCGGGCTCAACGGGAACAGCCACACTCCCCTAGGTTTAGCAAATAATAATAATAATAATAATAATACCACACACACATTGACACACACACACAATAATAATAATAATAATAATAATAATAATAATAATATGCAGTATGGCGGTCATGGTGACTACTATCACTACGACTGCTACCACTTCTACTAGTACTATCACTATGATAATTTAAAATAAACAATTGTCATGGAGACAGTATATATGTAATCAAACACATATGAATACACATATCATTACCTACATGTGTATATATATATATATATATATATATATATATATATATATATATTACATACATATATATATATATATATATATATATATATATATTATATATATATATATATATGATAAACACCTTGCGTGTCTTACAACACCCCTTAAAGTTTTGGGAGACTGAATGGTTCGATCCGCCATCCAACATTACATATGGTTTGATATATCATACCTTATGCAAAGCAAAAACAAGTTTGACTCTGACTCGGCTCCGGTCTGCCTGGCCCGGCTCTGTCTGGCTCCGGCTCCTGTGCCTTGGTTCTAACTGGCCCAACTCGCTCCGACCCGACCCCTACATGACCCGACCTCTTGCTGATGGCTGGCTATAAGACTTTTTATTATTAAAATTTCTCTAAATCTCGTTTTAATAGTGTTTACAGCGCTGTACTTCATCCTTTGAGACACCTCTGGCTAATAATAATAATATTATTACATATATATAGTATATATATATATATATATTAAGTTATATACATATATACATACATATATATATATATATATATATATATATATATCTTCAGTGTGGGGCCGGTCTCTCATATTGTTGGGATAACCTAAGTTCTATGTAAAAAGTGCTTGACAGCCACGATGGACCAGGTAAGGTGAGACTTTGTTTGTGGTGATACATTATTGGAATAGGAATACGACGTACTTACCGTCCATTACTGGCGTAGCGACAATACCGCGCAGAGGAGGTCAGCTTGTGGGGATTACATTGTAAGCGTATAATGGTTGCTGGCCAAATTCAACGCAGTGTGATAGGTATTCAGAAATAATACTGTAGGGGTTATTTCTGAATCCCTATCACACTGCGTTGAATTTGTAGCAGTTGTTATACATACAGTATATTCCCCGGTTATAAAGTATTTCACTCTGCGCGGTGCCCTGTTTGTCGCTACGCCCGAGCGTGGACGGGTAGAGTGCGTCGTGGTTCCTGTTGGGTGGGTGATATATTCACCACAGGAACAATTCTCGCGCTTTACTTTTAGTCCATCGTGGCGTGGTCGTCAAACACTTACGCGGACATCTGCTAGGGCCCAGGTTCACATCCCAGCAGTGTGAAATTACTGTAGGGGTTATTTTTGAATACCTATCACACTGCGTTGAATTTGTAGCAGTTGTTTATACATACAATATATTCCCCGGTTATAAAGTATTTTCACTCTGCGCGGTGCCCTGTTTGTCGCTACGCCCGAGTGTGGACGGTTAGAGTGCGTCGTGGCTACGAGAATGCAGGGAGTCGAAACCTGCACGCGACGATGTGGACGTCGTAAGAGGTGGTAGTAGATTTTTGTGGAGATAGAACCTCTCAAAAGTCCCCTGTACGGGTGTCTGATAACTTTTGATCAAACCGATCGGCCAAGTGTCGCCATAACTAATATATATATATATTTGTTATATATATATATTTTTCAAAGAAGAGATATTTATATATATATATATATATATATATATATATATATATATATATATATATATATATATATATATATATATATATATATATATATATATATATATATAATGTATGTGTGT
>JABUQX010128114.1:7500-16915 GCA_015478945.1 Trachelipus rathkii
TGTATTCTCAGATCTCATGTCCTTGGTTTCTTCAATCCTTTTCCACAAGGGCCTTCCCTAATCTTGTATTGTGGGTTTCGTCGTTCCTCCTGGTACTTATCCGCTCTCTTCCTTACCCCGGTTGGTTGGGGTGGTTGTGTTCTTTCCTGGGGTTTATGTTAGGAATGGGATCTGGTGGGGTTCTTGCCGACTTCGTTATCCGTGTTTGGTTGGTGGGGAGGGGATTCCTAGTTTTCTTTAGTTCCTACCGGGTTTTCGGCGACTTGCGATACCGCGAGATCCACGCAGTTTCCGTGAATAATTTTCTATTTGTGACTTCTTGGATCTTTTCTGCGGAGGCCATGGGCTAGAGGGGACCTGTGAGGTCCCCATGAAGCCCTCAACCACTACAAGTAAGTAAGTAAGTAATTGTATATCGGTCCTCTTTCGAATTTTGGGTCTTATTGTTATTTTTTTTCCTATCTTGTTAAGGTTTTCTAAAAATCTTAGTGCTAGTCTTGTATATCTATATTTCTTTATGTGAAAAAAATAAAAACAGGATCTGTTAATAGATGATAACGAGTTGATTTCTCCAATTTGTGAATATTAAGTTTGGGGAATCAAATAGAGCTACTGTAGACCAAACACATAGGCCACTTTCAAGTTATTTAGGAAAATATGTTAATAAATTATATTACAATATATATTCTTTCCAATTTGTGAATATTATAAAATTTTGGGTAAAACTCCAGTATTTGATATAAAAAATTTCTAAGTTCAGAAAAGTTAAGTTTTTTAAGAAAATTCTTTAGTGGCAAGCTACTGGAATTATGCCAGAAGCTTGCCACTAAACAATTTTCTTAAAAAACCTAACTTAACAACTTTTCTGAACTTAGAAATTTTTTTGAACTTAGAAAATTTTTTCAGAAAATATTTAGATCAAATACTGGAGTTTTACCAAATTTTGGGGTAATTATTGAGTTTAACAGATTCTCACCAAATATCAATATATTTCCAATAATTGTTTTTTTTATATAGCTATAGCTATATATATCTTTTGTCCTCATTTAAAAGTACTAAAACGGTGTGCCAAACTTCTCATCTAAATGTAATCAATCTACCAAAAATATATACAGTATTTTTTTAAATTCATTTAAGGACCAGTTAAGTTTAGGTTATAATAAGTTTCGTTAATTATACATAGTAAATCTGTGTCTGCTTAATAAACTCGTCATAACCTTACTGATTTTTTTAACATAAAATTTAATTTTTTATTAACATTTGGCAATGTTGCTTTTAGGAATATCAAAATATCCATTGATTTTAAAAAAATATAAATTTTTTTATAATCTTTTAAACTCAATAATTAGCCTACCTTCCTTTTCCAAAACTTTCTTACATTATCATTCTAAAAAGACTATAGGCGTTTTCCATTTTGCATTTGTGCTAACGCTCGATAAGAAATGCTAATCCAGTTTTAGCACGAATTTCGGGCATAATCGACCGATTGTTTACAAAAATTTTGATCAGCTGTTCTAATGGAGCACGTGGTTTTGGAATAAACAAAAATAAAAAAAAATAACAAATGGTTTTTATCACAAATAATTGATCAACTATTGTGATGGAGTTTATCGATTTGGAAGAAATTAAATTTAAAGCTAATTTCATGAATGAAACATTCATCAAATCATCGAACTACTACCTCGCAATCTTATTTGTTTACATTTTTTCGTTAGCATTTTCCTAAAATTCGGTAAGCACGGGAAAGAGCAACCTAGCAGAATTTAGGAAATTACTAACGTTTCGTTAGCATTTTACTAAATTTGTGCTAAAATTGACATAATCGAATGACTTTTTAGCATTTTACTAAATTTCGTTAGCAAAAGTGCAAAATCGAAAACGCTTTATGTTTATTAATAAGAGGGAATTATGGGGTTCCATAGCTCCACTGATCCAAGAAACCTACTTACCAGGAAACTCTCCAGAACCAAAATTCTACGATTATGATGACATTTACACACCTTAAATCCCCAAAATTCAGATATTGTTAACTTATACACAACTGACTACTACCATATATAAACACAATCTCACATACTGCAACTGCACTAAATGACAATACCACCAAAATACAATCTTTCACAATAATGATAAATAAAAAAAACACCACTTAATAAACCTATACCTCTCCCACCACACATCACTACATTGCCCTAGAAATTACACACCTAACCTCAAATATATCACAAACCTCCTAAATCTTAAAATGGGAGGCGACCAATGTTCACTATCCAACTTGGTACAACGCCCAAGAAGCAGACTGTAGAGGAACTCGTATCATATTAAACCTAGAAAATCTAAACATTCTAAACAACATGAACTGGCACACCAGAATTTTACCACAAATTAACCAAACTTCCACATCACCAGACCTAACACTATGCTCACCTATTTTACACACCAAACTTCACTGGTCAACACTAACCAATCTAAACTCCAACCACCACCTCATTATCATAAAATATCAAAACATAAATAAAACATAACACCCACCCAAGGAAACATACACAAATTTTAAAAAAGCTGACTGGACAAAATTTACCAATCACAGAAAATGACACAGCCTCTAAATATCACAAATGCCTCAACACTTAATAAAACAATACAAAAGTTTACATTATTAATCCAAAAGGCTGCATATCAAAACATTCCCAGAAGATACATCAAAAAATAGAACCCAACCATGACACAGGAAATTGAAAAATTAATCAAACCTCACAATTCACTCAGAAAATCAGTAATAACATCACTACAAACTCAAATACAGATCAATACCTCTATCACAAGTCTAATGAAAAGACAATCTTTGAATAACTTCCAAACCTTCCCAACAAAAAACATCCAACACAAAAATAACACCAGAATGTGAAAAACGATAGAAATTTTGAAAAGTCCAAATAACCCCCAAACACATACTCATGAATCTATTAAAAATCTAAATACACAAAACCCTCAATCCACTTAAACAATATACAAACATCCTTGCAGCACATTTTGCAAACCAATGCCATAAACACACCCACACCCACAAAACAAAAATTATCAAAGCCCTCAAAAAAATAAAAAGCAACCATGATGCAACAATAGAAATAATCACAACTGATTTAGAAAACAGTATAAAGTCCCTTAAAAACATCTTAAACAAATGCCTCAAACACCTAGGGAACACTGCATTACTCAACTAGTGCACATATACAATTATTCCATGAGCCTAAATTTCATCCCCCTCTATCTGGAAAAACAATAATTATACCCAAGCTGATACAGGAAAAAAATTCCTCTAACCCCTCATCCTATCGTCCCATCTCACTATTATCAACACTATGTAAACTTCTAGAAAAAAATCATATTGAACAAAATAACACTAACCCTTATCTATACACACATACTGTACCTATACACAAATTGCAACACAACTTTCAATAAAACCACTTGACCACAACTGCACTCATAAACATTCACATTAAAAATCCAAAGTAATTTATTTAAAAGTCACATCAAAACTCTGTCATTCATTTATAAATTATTCCAACACACAACATTTTAACACATCTGATGGTCGAATGTGTTAATGAGCGAAAAAGTATTATATTGTTGAAATGTCGGCGGGGGTGCAGGCGTCTGTCACTATTTATATCTTTTGAAATTCTTTTAAACGATGTATGGCATTATGCACTTGAAAAATAACGTAGATCAAAATTTCCATCCTGCATTTCGAATCATTTCAGAAAAAGCAAGAGAAAGTATAGGCATTTCTAAAAGTTTTCTCATGAATGGATGCGCTTAACTAGATACTATATGCTGAGAATTTCGTAATATTCTCTTATCTAGAAATGTACGTACACGTGTAGTCTTCACACTTGTATATTAATGAGATGGGGGTGTTTCTCAGATGAATAACCAACATCTAATTGAAAGCATGCATGAAGAGTAGAGAAGGAAGGAAAACATGTCTGATAATTATTTATGAATAATTAAGAAATTTTAAGCATCCTTCTAAAAATTGACGCCTTTCAATTTCACGTCAACTAGACTGTGTTTCTACCTAATTCAAACGGAATAAATTGATAAAATTACTTTTTGCAGTACGCATATAGGTCGGTATTTTCTAATAAACGGCTAAATCGAGAATTGAAGATCACAGAGGCAAATGTAGCAACGTGAGGCAGATATGCTAGGAATGGAAAAGGGAAAGAGAACATTGGCTAAAATTTTTTAAAATATTGTTAGTTTATTCTTGAAAATGCACGTTAATTTCTTAAGATTGTGACGAAATAATATGGGAGCTTTTAGATCTAGGGGATAGTGAGGTAGGATGGGAGCATTCGGTCAAATGCCCATAGAGAGACACAGATATATGGCAGTCTAAAATAGCCAAGTCAAAATTTTCTCGATAACAGATGACAAACTGTTAATTTAAAGTTTTATCGATTTAGGATTAGTCGGCGTTGTAAGACGCAGAGACGAGACTGTTTAATAATACAAATTTATTTGTCAATTAGGTTTGATGGCCTATCTCTTGTTTCATGAAGAACTGCCAAATCCTGACAGATATAATAATGCAATTATAAGTAATCTAAAATATTTTAATATACTTGGGGGTTTGTTTATTAAAAAATATATATTACAGTATGAAACTTCACTCACAATAAATTAATACAGCCTAATATAACTATCTGTATGGTTGTTTTAAAGGGGGCTTGACCGTGTGAAGATGGGTTTAACTCGCATTAAATTTCAGAAGAATATATATCTAAAATTTTCAACCAGTCTTAGATTAAAATTAGGTAATGTTTAATTGAAATAGGAATCACTACATACAAATGTTCGAGCTTTCTGTTTTCATTTGAAAGGTAATTACATTGAATCATTTGCAATAAATCGAAAAAAACGACTTATGCAAGAGAGAATAGCACAGTTTTCTTCTTGCCATCATAACATAGAACGATGGCAAGTTTCGAAAGCAAAAGAGAGTATTCAAATAGTTTTTAGGATGTGTAGATTGACTTATGTAATGAAAATGCAGCAAAATATGTTGGTCTTTTTATATCCAACAACGTTAAGTAGTTGAGTGGAAAACAACTGGTTGTTATAAAAAAGTGATGTTTAATTCTGAAAGTTTGTTAGTTCATTTGCTTACATTTTCAGGTTAAATTCTAAACTCTTTTTATAATTTTTGATTCTTTTCTCTACACTCTTCAAACGATTTATAATTATCCATCTCACACTTCCTTAAAGCACACGCTCTACTTCTAACGGTTATATTTTAAGCTTTGAAAAAAATATTGTGTTTATTGACAAATGAAATTTCAAAGCAGAAAATGGAATTTATAAGTAGTAATTTTAAATAATTAAATAATTGACGTTATTATTTTTTAATGAATTCAAATATTTATACTATTAACAACAAATAACCTCCTATCCAAATTAGATTCTTCCTCTCTTCGCTGCACAAAATGTTTTATTTATTAAAAAAATTCATTTATAACTTCCTAAAATTGTCCCTCCCTCGTGTTCTTCTTTATCTTGTAATGTAGTTTATTATATTCCCCATTTAAGGGGCTCGAAATATATATTTTTAGTAGTATTTATATTTCATTATTTATAATTTAGATAAATTATTTTTAGGGTAAAAAATCCTTAAAATTCCAGAGTTAATAAAAACGGTATTTATTTTAATATGCATTTATTGATATAAAAAATATAGTTTTATATGTTATTATACCCTGTTTAGACTTTCGTCATAATTATTTAAAAAGCTTGAAAAAGTGTTGGAAACTTAGACACAGAATAGTATTAGGATAGTGATTGTTTCATTTGCATTTCTTATAATTGACTAAAGTAACACATTTTGAAGATATTTATCAGTGTTTTTGTAACAAACAAAAAATTTCTACTATTGTATTTATTATGGTTATTATAATATCATGTTTTTTTGAATAATAAATATAATTTTAATCTTTCTCTTTATTTACGAATGAGACTAATTATTTATCCTTTGGGAATTCACATTACACATATTATTAGATGACTCTTTGATAAAAGGCTTAGTAATTATTATTGCCCTCTAAATTTTCATATAACATTATTTAGTAATAATTAATTTTTTGGTTAATAGAGTTGGCAGTTTCCTTATACTGGTAATTTTTCTACAGTACATTTAATGATAAAACATAAAATATTTTATATGTTATTTATTTAAAATTATTGCTAAATTTATTCAAAATATAGTCCAGAATTAAATCTAAAAATATTATATATATAGTTTTATTTAAGCTCCTTTATCTGATATACTTAACTTTTTAATGTAAATCAATATTGTTTAATTATTACATAAATTAAATTATCCTAATTTTATAGTTGTGATAATCTGATATTTAATTTATATAAAAATAATAATTATTAATAACTTCTATTATATCATAACCTTTATTATCCTTAAAATATTGAACATTCACAGTAATAAATTTTATGAAACTCTCCTGGAAAGTCAATTTATATGCCTTTCCTATCAATTCATTAACGGCTTGAGAGGACATATTATGGGTATATACCATCTTACAAATATATTAGGGTAGTTTTATAAGTGTACTTTATATTACACGCAATTTTGGGAAAACAGATGTTTTCACTTGTAAGGCAATTATCAAACAAGCAGATCAAGCAATTATGATTATAAGTTTAGGGTTTCTTTAAAATAATTGAGTGAAATCGAATTTAGTTTATAAAAATTATCAATATTTATTTTATATATATATACTAAAATATAGTATTTACAATTATAGTATTTGAATTACTAATGTTAGAATTATAAATTTAACTCCAAATTCATTCTGTGACCATTTTTTTTTGTAAAATTTTCACATGACAACTGTAAGTATCTTAAAAGTCCAAAATTAATTTCATCTTTACATTATTACACATACATTATTAATTATAATTAATTTGATTAATAAATCATAAAATGGGTATTTTAAAACTGGGTATTTATTTGTTCAGCAATGTTTTATATATTATTATGTCTTCAATAATTGAATATGCTAATTTACCAGATAAGTAAAAGCGTCAAGATATGAATTCGATAGACTATTTATTATTTATGATTCATTACGAGTTGACATTCTTGGTTTGAAAGTTTATTATTTATTATATAATTAAATATTTCAAATGTATTTCATCTTTATTTGATTTTACAAATTAAAATAATATATGGATTGACTCAAATAGACAATCTCAGATATCTCGTTTATTTTATATAAAAAATAATTTATAACAATTTCTAAATCACGCTTTTTTGCTAAAATTCTTATCAACTTATAAATCTAATATTGAATCTATAAATATAGTACTTATATTTTTACTAATTCATAACATTGAATAATTATTTATGAGTAATATCTTAAAACATTCATGTTCGTAATTCTAACGACAATAAAATATTATTAATGCTAATTCCTAAATAATTATTTAAATGAAGTAAGCATTATTATCATTTGAAATCCATCTTTTAGAAAGCGCTAATGGAAACAAGAGCAAATTCTAAATTTTAATAAGTTATTCTTTATAGGTGTAATTAATAATTATGAAGTGTTATTTATTATAAATGAATTCTATATTTTAATTTTTTTATATTAAATATCAAAATATAATTAATTAGTTTTTATGAGTAAAAAACATTTATAATAGCAATAAAAGTACTTCTATATTTCATTATTCGTCATTATTATTTTATCTTATAATTTATTCACATATTAAATTAATTTATTATAAAAATTATATAATTATTACGATATATTATTATTACTATAAATTATTAAATCAATTTAGATAATTTATATTTAATTATAATAATAGTTTATATTATTATTTAATAGTGTTAATGAATTTCAAATGATAGACATAAATAAATATGTTAGATATTCATAACTTATAATGATAAATTTCCAAATTCAAAAGAAAAGCAATTAAAATTATTATTAATTATATATTTTTATAGTTGATATTGATCTATTAAATTTGATCATTTATTTTAATTTTAATACTTTCAATTTTATGTTATTTTATATATAACTAATAATATATAATATTAATAAGGTATTTGAAATATATAGATTTATTTTATATAATAAAATAATATTAACTATCCTAATAATATAATAACCCTTTTTTACTAATATGTCCCTAATCACAAAAGATTTATATATATTAAGAACTTGTTTATTAAGATAATCGATATAAATAAATTTTCCTAAATATAGAATCCATTTTATGTGTGGAAGATTATTTATTTATGTCGAGTGGATAGATAAATGAAGTGTTTATACTGGTATTAATATTTATAAGATTGCAAAAAAATATTTAAGTCGTTTCCTACAAAACTTTGAAATTATCAAAAGCGTTAAAAGTTATAGAAAATTTTATAAATTAAGTTGGATAATGAATATTCATTAATTGCACGTATTTAATAATGTAAATAATTTTATCATATTAGTTATTATTTATAATATATATACTAAAATATACTTATAATTATTATGATAACTTTAACAAAAAATACTTATGGAAATTTACCTGAAAATTTTAACGTTATTTATTTCTTATGATATTATATTACTTCAGTTGTCATTCATATTTAGAAATAACCATGCAGTCTTCAATTACAATCATATTTTGTAACAAAATATTTCACATTTGAAATAATTAAATATATATGGTAATATATAATTAATAAAATTATTGTAAGTTATTTATTGAATTAAATATTGAAGTTATTATCTAAAGACAAATTTTTTTTAATGAGCTATTTGACTTCTTGGATATCGAAAATTTCATATAAACAATTGCCAGAATAGAAAATTTAATTATGGCTGTCATATTATACAGAAGTATTTTTATACATATCAAAATTATATATTTATGGCTGATTTTTTTATAATTCAGAATTTTGGTTACGGGTTGCTACAAATTATGTAATGCAAAAAGGGTTTTTAAATAAATAAATTTATTCAAAATAGCCTTTCTTAATTTTCACAATAACAATTTAAAACAATAATAATAAACGCATTTGTCAAATCAACATTTTTGTAGAAATTTTTAATATGTTTACAATACTTAAATTATAGCTATTTCAAATAATAGATTAATTTTAAAGGTATTGAACATAAACACTGATTTAGTCTACTGATTATTTAATTTATTGTAATAAATGCATTTCAGGGAAAAAGTCAGTAAAAAAGAGAATATTATATTAATATAAGTATTTCTCAGCAGTGTGAGTTATTAATTTTAATTTTATTGAATAACGTATTTTTATTTATATATCCAAAAAATACTAAATCATGTTTATTATTTAATACGTTCCAGTGTCAGTCAGAGA
>JABUQX010128115.1:0-10000 GCA_015478945.1 Trachelipus rathkii
GATATTATTAAAAGATTGGGTAAAGTTACATTTGATCTAGACCAAGAAAGTATATATGTTAATAAAACCAAGTTACCCATTAAAAATTTAATTAATGATCATTCATTTTGTTTTAACATTGTAAAAAATGACATTCCCTATAATAAATTAACAACTGAACTTAAAATTAGACTTCCTCCCAGATCATTTATTAAAACCTATGGCAAAGTTAACGAATATTTGAAAAATAGAAATGTAGTTATAGAACCCAATTGTGCAATGGAAGGAATAAGAGTAGGAAATACCTTAGCCTATATTAATAATGAACTCCAAGCTCCCTTTACAGTAGCTAATTTTCTTGACCATGAAGTAGTATTAAATAAAAGAGAATTAATAGGAGACATTTATCCAGTTGAAGAGCACGAGATCAATATCCCAGATATAGTAAAGAAAAAACTTTTGATTTAACCAACTTAAACTTAGAAAATTTAGAAACTAGACAACAAATGAAGATTATAGAAATATTAAATAGAAATAAAGACGCATTTGCTCAAACCACAGATGATATTGGGCTTTGTAAATTATTAAAGCATAAAATAGACACTGAAAATTCAAAACCGATTCATACTTCCCAATATAGACTCCAGTACACCACAAAAGAAATAATGCAAGAACACATTGACAAGATGCTTAAATTAGGATTAATTGAAAAATCCAACAGTCCTTGGTGTAGCCCAGTAATTTTAATAAAGAAATCTGATGGCACTAACAGATTTGTATTTGATGCCAGATCACTTAATGCAGTAACAAAAACGGAGGTTATGGCAATGCCAAAAATAGATGAAATACTTACGTCATTTAACGGATCAAAATACTTCACTGTCCTAGATAACATCAAAGGCTTTAACCAGATAAAGATAGAAAAGGAAGATAGATATAAAACTAGTTTTATGGGTCCAGATAACAATAGCTATCAACATGTAAGAATGTGCTATGGTCTAGTAGGAGCACCTTCTACTTGGTGTCGTACCTTATCCGTTTTATTTTCTGAAGTATTGGGAAAGTTTTGTCATATATACATGGATGATCTTATATTATATAGTTATTCATTTGAAAAACATGTTGAACAATTGGAAGAAATATTAAAAATATATCAAAGGTCTGGATTAAAACTTTCTTTGAAAAAATGTAAATTTGCCCAACATTCAATCAATCATTTCACAAAAAGGGATACAAATCGATCCTATTAAAATACAAGGAATAGTAGATTTCGAAACTCCAAAAAACGTTAAAGCTGTTAAACGAGTAATAGGAATGGCGTCTTATTTTAGGCGTTTCATAAAGGATTTTTCTAAAATATGTGCTCCTTTAACTAACTTAACCAAAAAGTATTCAAAATTCATCTGGACTGATTTAGAAAACGAAGCCTTTCTAAAATTAAAAGAGCTTCTCACAACTTCCCCTATATTAATTCATCCAGATTTCAATAAACATTTTAAAATTCATACATATGCGTCAGGAAATGCTATTGGAGCAGTACTCACCCAAGAAATAGATGAAATAGATAGACCTATAGCTTACTACTCAAGAAAACTTTCACCTCAAGAACAGAACTATAGCACCACAGAACGAGAGGCCCTAGCCTTAGTTAATTCAATTAAACATTTTGATTATTACTTATATGGACACAAGTTTACTGCAGTAGTTGACCATCAAGCCTTAAGATATTTATTCAAATTCAAACCTGTGACGCCTAGGATTGCTAGATGGGCACTTTTACTATCTGAGTTTAACTTTGATGTTCAATTTAAAGCAGGAAAAGAGCATGTCATACCAGATGCAATAAGTAGAAGTGTTCAAAGTGTAAATAATATAAACATCCAAGAAGATCATTTTCAGAGAATAAATCCAGAAGAAGTTAGAAGAGAACAGTTAAAAGATTTGAAGTGGAGACGGATAATTAATTATTTTGAAAAAAATAATATAGAGAGAATTCCAAGAGATGTGGATCTCGCAAAATTCACAATGATGAATGGTTGTTTATATTATATCCATACTGAAATAAATAATAGACCTTATTTAGAAACCCTTATAATTCCAGATTCTTTAATAAATAGTGCATTATATATTGTTCATGATTCAGAATTAAATTTTCATTCCGGATTCTTAAAAACTTTAAAAAGAGCAGAAAACTTATTTTATTGGCCTAATATGTCTCAAGACATTAAAAATTATATTAAAAATTGTCTAACTTGTCAAAAATTATCTCCATATAAATACATTAAAGCTCCCCTCCAAATTTATGAATCCATGACTTCCCCAGGAAAATAGTTAGGTATTGACATCATGGGTCCCTTACCTACTTCTAATAATGGAAATAAATGTCTTTTCGATAATTGATCATTTTTCAAGATTTATTCAAACTTATCCCATACCTAATATAACTAAAGAAACTATAGTAAATTGCCTTATAGACTATATTAATAGATTTTCTGCCCCATTACACATACCAGCAGATAACGGAACCCAATTCCATTCTAAATTATTTAAAGAAGTTTGTGAGTTTTATAAGTGTAAAGTCCACCATACTACTACTTTTCATGCCCAATCTAATCCATATATTGAAAGGAGTAATAGAAGTATTAAATTTGCCCTAGCTTCTGCTTTAAATAACTGCTATCTTAATAACTGGGAAGACTATCTTTCTTTTGTTACTCTTGCCCTTAACACCTCTTATCACTCTAGTATTAATGAAATCCCTTTTTTCTTATTTTTCGGGAGAGATGCAACTTTACCCTTATCAGATATAATAACTTCAGCTAAAAATTATGATTATAATGGGAGAAGCTATAAACAAGATTTATTTATAAAAATGAATGAGGCATATAAAAAGGCTTATTTAAATCATAAGCAAGGACAAAGTAAACAGAGGAAATATTATAGATCAAAAAATTTTAAAGAATTTGAAATAGGAGATCTAGTCCTTTTGAAAGATAATTATAGGGTTGGCAGAGGTAGTAAATTAAAGTTTAGATGGTTAGGACCATATAGGATAATGAAAAAGATTTCACCAGTTAATTATTCCATAAAACCCATATTTGACCTATCTAAAAGAGACGAAAATGTTCACATAAATACAATTAAGGAATGAATGTAATTCTCCATATCTAGAATATGACTTCAACCCCATAGAATTGAATGAAACATAGAAAATGAAATTTTAGATAGTAATGAGCCAGAGTCAGAATCAGAATTTGAATATAAACCAAGGAATCATTATAATAGAGGAAACAATAGGAATACTGATAATAATAGTGAAGATAGTGATGATGATGATAATAATGATAATGAAAATAATAGTGATGATAGTAATAATGAAAATAATAGTGATGATAGTAATAATGAAAATAATAGTGATGATAGTGATAATAATAATAGTGATGATAGTGATAATAATAATAATAGTGATGATAGTGATAATAACAATGGAGGAAATAGATATAACCTCAGATCTAAAGGAAATGTGCAAGAATATAATAGAGTCCAAGGGAGACCAATAGAATATAAGGTTTTAAATATTATGGTTATTGTATTAGTGTTAATTGTATTTAGGATGTTTTAGATAGTTGAAAACTATGGCAGAAGAGAGTCTAACGCACTTCTCTTATTTAGTTTGTCTTGCGGTTGACTGGTCTGTCAAAATCCCTTACTGGTTGAATCCAAAATGGTTAGATCTCTTAGGAGGCGCCATTGTAAGGCCGCTGAAAAGAACTAGAATGATGAGATAGGCCTATACTCATGCATTCTATTTCGAGACAATTGATGTGATTAAACTAATGTTTTTTTTTCTATTGCAGGAAATTATTAAATAAAATTATCATTTAAAATCACTATTTAAAATAAAAAATGGAAAACAATTTACAACCAAAAAATTTAACTGTAGATACCTTTTGTAGACTATTTTTAAAATGCTTAAATGAAGGAGTATCGTGGCCTGTCAACTTAGAAATCCGAAAAGGAGAGAAAGTGTTCAAAATAATTAAGAAAGATCTTGACATCCCACTATTTTCTAATGAGGTGACATCCATCTCATTTATAAATCAATACAAGGAGAACCGATGTAGTTTTCAGATAATTGACTTATTCAAGATGTTATATAAATTTCATAAGAAAAACAGTAATATAATTTACTTCAGATTAATCTCCGATAAGCATCAAGAAATTCCTTTTTCTGAAATCACGGTGATCAAAGAAATTGAATTAGAAGTGAGACGCATGAAATGGTGGAGAATCCTATTCTTCAATGAAGGATTAAAATATAACAAAATGAAGAACTTTTATCCGATCAACATCAACCAACCAAGGAAAAGACCTTTGATTCCATTGAGCGACTCAACAAACCTAAGAAAAAAGGTACTGAAAAAGGCATTTAGTTCTTCAGAGAAGAGTGTTGAAAATATTCTTAAGACAATGGACGAACCACTTTCCCGACCGATCTCTCCCATTGATGATGTGGAACATGAAGAAGAAGAGGAGTTTTTTGAATTTGAAATGGTCCCCTCATCTGACTCTTCTATCTCACTTTCCTCTTCATCTTCCTTTTTATCTCCCTATATTCCGAATCGTTTAGCTTCTTCTACTCCTGGATCAACCCCTCCTTATTCTCCTACTAAAATTTCAAACATTTCTAAGTCTTCTTCTCCTGACCTTTCTGATTTTGAATTAAACGATGTTTAATTTTCCTTATTCTTTCTTACCTTTTGTGAAACAATTCCAATTTTCTTTTATTCCATTTCAATAAAGTTCATACATGAAATTAATTTTCCTTCCCTAAAGAAGTTGAAATTTTAAAAAGGGGGCAGTGTAAAATTTTTCGTTTTTTATTCCAACTTATTTAGAAAGTAAAATTGCTTAAGTTACCCGTTAAACAAAACCAGTTGAATATTTTATATTATGATAAAATAGCTGAGTTACCCATTTAACGAATTTTAAAAGATGTCTTCATTGAGATTCTTTATCAGATATGAACTAGAAAAGCTTCTTTAGTTCAGTTTAAAGAATCGTTTTAACAAAGAGAGATGTGTGTGTAAATAGATACAATAGATTATTATTTAAATAAATTATTAAAAGAAAAGATGAGCATTCATATTTAAATGATTTAGTATATAAGCCATTATTTTTTTATCGAGGATACCATTTTTATTATTTATAATTAAAATGCAATGGCTTTATTTAGATTTATTTATCAAATAATGTATATACAAATAAAATAATGGAAAGAATACCTTTAAATCTTTTTGAGCTCCGCAAAGATATGATTTAGATCGATGCATTTATTCTGCTCAAAAATGACGCGTATTCGTAATATTTTATTTTCATTTAATAATTTAAGAATCATTTAATAAAACGTTTAATTGTTTACTAAATGTGTTTATATTTTTAATATTATAAATATTAAAGTATTTTTAAGTGTCTAAAAAGTTAATTAATTATTATTAAGCCTATATTAGAATGATGATATTTTGAAACTTTTCTTTGCGTTTTAAAGGATGCGGAATACATGCCGTTACTTAAGTTTCATTTTAATTTTCTTTTCATAAAAGACATTTGAGGAACTTGTGTTAAACAATTAGTTTTAAGATAGTATTAGTAGTAATTAGTCCTTTCCGTCGTTCAATAAGAATAATATTACTATAAGAATATTATTAAGGTTTTACAAATCGATTTTAGAGTTTGAACGTAAATGTAATTATCTGATATATTAAAGATAAATTGGTTACCCTTTATTTCTCAAGAAGTACGAATAATTTAGACTTATTTCATTAAAATTAATTTCTTTGGATTATGTAAATATTATTTAAAAGTTAATTCTTTAGAGTTAATAATTTAATGATTCGAACTTCTTCAAGGAATATCTGAGGCACGAGATTTGAGGATTTCAAAAAGCATCTGGAGTAGATCTCTAGGCAACTGTAGTTAAACTACTTTAGAGAAGCAATAGCCTCTCGGCCGAAACCTTATTTTAGCTAACTAGGCTTCACTTAGTTGGCGGCAGTGCTTTCGGAAGTGGCCGAAGCATTGTTCTCTGGAACGGTAGTGACCGTTTCCCAAACCTTCGGGTTTCCCTAGAGCTTTCGGAAGTGGCCGAGGCTCGCCCTCACTCGGACGGAAGTGGCCGACGAGTGGGTCCCATTTAAAGACGGTAGTTACTGTCGCCAAGGCCTTCAGCCTTTCCCTAGTCGAATTCGGAAGTGGCCGATTCGGCGCCAGTGCTTTCGGAAGTGGCCGAGGTACTGTTTCTTGAAACGGTAGTGACCGTTTCCCGTTTCCCTAGAGCTTTCGGAAGTGGCCGAGGCTCGCCCTCACTCGGACGGAAGTGGCCGACGAGTGGGTCCCATTTAAAGACTCGCCAAGGCCTGGCCTTTCCCTAGTCGAATTCAGGAGGTGGCCGATTCAGCGCAGTACTCGGAAGTGGCCGAGAGTGCAGTTTCTTGAAACAGTGACCGTTTCCCAAACTCACTTCGAGTTTCCCTAGAGCTTTCGGAAGTGGCCGAGGCTCGCCCCCATTCATACGGAAGTGGCCGTAGTTTGGGTTCCCTTTAATGTTAGTAGTTATTCACTCCTCCATTCACTCCTGTTATACACCTTTCTTCTCGCCTCTACCAAACTCACATTTCTCTCCTTCAAACATTCGTTTACTGATTCAATCCACTTTTTCTTCGGTCTCCCAGCCGGTCGGTTCCCAACACACTCGCCACTATACATCCGCTTAACCAACCGACTATCATTCATCCTTTCCATATGACCAAACCATCTCAACATACTTTCATTTATTCTCTCATTTACCCCTTTCTTCACACCACACAACTCTCTAATACGTTCATTCCTCACTTTATCAATTCTTCTCACACCTAGCATGCCCCAAAGATTGTCCATCTGAACACATTGAACTTTAGATCTATACTTCTTATTCCAGACCATAGTCTCACTACTATACAATAACACAGGTAACAACATACCCTCATGTAAGACTCTAGCACACTCAAGACTTAGTCCCTTTACATTCACCAACGATTTAATTGCACCAGCCACCTTCCTGCCATTCACAACTTTCCTACTACACTCTGCATCATCCGTTCCCTTCTCATCCAACATATACCCTAAATATTTAAACTCAGACACTTGTTCCAGCTGCTCACCATCTAACATAACTTCACACTGAGGACTGTCCTCACTCACAACCATAACCTTACTCTTATCCACGTAAACTTTCAAGACCCTCCTTTTACACACCCTGCCAATCTCTCTACCAATCCTCTCAAACTCTCTTCAGATTCGCCACACAAAAAACCAAATCATCCACATATAATATATATATATATATATATATATATATATATATATATATATATATATATATATATATATATATATATATATATATAAATATATATATATTTGGTTCTTTCTTTCTGGAAAAGTCAGGGAAGGTCAGGGAAAGTCAAGGAAAAAAAAATGGTCAGGGAAAGTCAGGGAAACATTTTAAGATATGCTGAAAGTCAGGGAAATTCCAAAAAAGTCAGGGAAATTTTAAAATTTCAAAACATATTGAAGAGTGAAACTCATTTGAATTTAATCAAAACTCAGCAGGACCAACCATCATTGAAAAACTTTTTCATTATGTGTTCTAATAATACAAATATTAGTGAAAGTGTGTGCACTGAAAATTATGCCATTCCATCAACTTCTAATCATACTCAACCGATTGTAAATGACCCTGAGTGTTCTATTAATAACCAACCAAAACCAGTTTATCAATCAGTTTCATCTTTTTGCATTAAAGATGATGTTACAAGATCTGAAATACTATGGGCATTAAAGGTGGTGGATGATAAAATGTCTTTAAACTCGTGTGCAGATAAGGGGAAATATTTAAATTAATGTTTCCAGATAGTGCAGGTAGCTTCAAATTTTAAAATAGGGGCCGATGAAATGTAAATAGGTGATTAACCATGGACTTGCTCCCTATTTTTCTAGTGAAGCTCATTCTACCCTTGAATTAAAATTCAAAATATTTTTGGATGGTGATTGTCTTTCTAAGAGACTTGATTAGTTTTTTTCTTCTATAGTACCTAGGAATCAATGTTATGTGGAATTGTGGCAAATTATTAAATTAGGACTGATATTTTCGCATGGAAATGCGACAGTGGAAGGAGGGGTTTCTATAAATTAAGCAATTTTAGTGGAGAATCTGAAAGAACATAGTCTGATTTCTCAAAGAACAGTGCACAATGCTATAAGATCTCATGAAAGTATTCATAAAGTTAATATCACTCAAAAATGTTGACAAATGAGAGCTGCCCATAGGAGATGAAGAACATCTCAAGTCAAACAGAACGAAGAAGAAGAAGAGAGAGAATAAAAAGGTTGAAAAAAGAATATTATCTATGCAGATCTATAAACTTGAAGAGCAGAGAAAGATGTTAAAACTGAAGGCTTTAAACAGAAGAAGACGCTATAAAATCAAAAATTCAGATGCTTGAGAAGAAAAAGTTAACCTAAATCTCCCCATTTAGAACTTTTGTGATCACAGTGGACGTTATTCACCTAGGCTATTAATGTAAGCTTTTAATTTATTTTCTTTTTGTATAAATAAAACTGTTTACTTTTGGAAATAAAACTGCTTATTTTTGGAAAAAATAAAAAAGGTATAGGCTGATTACTAAAAAAAAAATATTTTTAAATTCATCCATGATGATGAACAAATTCTAAAGTAAATTTTCAATAATTTAATGTATGAACTGAGTAAATAGGCTGCAATAATGATTAATAGATATTTTATATCGCAAAAATAATGAACACGCTGGTCAAGGAAAATTTGCAGATTTGGTCAGGGAAAGTCAGAAATAAAAAATAAAATTTTCAGTGTGAACCCATATATATATATATATATATATATATATATATATATATATATATATATATATATATATATATATATATATATATATATATATATATATATATATATATATATATATATAAATATATATATATAAATATATATATATATATATATATATATATATATATATATATATATATATATATATATATATATATATATATATATATATATATATATATATATATATATATATATATATATAATAGGCTCAATCATGACAATCATGTGACAGTTGCGCACCGCCTTTTGTGAGAATCCCAAATCCCAACCGACAATAATAACACAAGTGAGGAGGAGCGGCAGAATCACAAAGCAACTTTTAATCCGATGGATTACGTGAAGTTGTAAAGGTATGAAATTTATATTATTTACCGTATATTTAGTAGTAGTAGTAGTAGTTTGTATTTTTTCCACTTTAATATTTAATATTTAATTTCCCACAAGAGGAAAACTAAAACAGTTGTTCTAAGTAAAAGAAATAAATAAAAATCCTTCACGATGAGATTGAAACTAGGATGTACCGATATTCATCGGTATCGGCCCATCAACAGTATCTGACCATTTTGGTATTGGATTAATATGGCCGATACTTTCTTTTTGGGTGAAGAATTATGAGTAATAATAAATCAATTTCGATACCATAAAAGTTCTAATGTGGAATTCCTAAAAAAAGCTGAAACCCCACAAAAATGGATCTTCAACGGTGAACCACTTCTAGAATGCATTTAAATAGCATAACCGAGGAGCTTGCTCGCGTGACAAAAAAAAAAAGATTCACAGAAGTGGAAGCCGACTTATCAGCAACCAACCACTGGCAACAGCACTGATAGTGACGGTGTGGCTTTTCACCAAATAAACCTACTGAAGATGAAGAGGATTTTGGATATGTTAGACTTTGATAAGTTTGTGGCCGTATTCACATCTCATTCACCTTCAAAGGAATCATACCAAGAACCTCATCAGAAAAAGACAAGAAGAGACAGAAGTCATCAAAGGAGCAAAGATAATTCAAGTTTGAAAAAACAAGAAAAGAGGAGATGAGGCTCTACAAAA
>JABUQX010128115.1:12500-15000 GCA_015478945.1 Trachelipus rathkii
TCTCTCTCTCTCTCTCTCTCTATATATATATATACAACAACATATATATATATATATATAACTTCTTATAATATATATATATATATATATCATACTCCATCATATATATATATATACTATTCTAATCCATTAGAAAAACCTTCGTAAACGTTCGCTTTTGTAGAGGTTGCTTTTTTTTTAGTGGCATGCTTAATTACCTATAATAATATTTTATTTAAAGTCACTTTTCCTTCCATTATTCTTAAGAATAAAATTTTTAGTAATTTTTTATTATTTTATTGTCTTATTAAATATTCTTGCTATAAAGCTCTTATTTATATATAGTATTTAAACATTTGTTATAAACATTGTTATAAACAATTTTATTCTCTAAATTCACAGACACCATCTCCCGCCATTCGATATGGCGCGAACTGCAGCCCGGCTTTAATGGGTTAAAAGCGTTATTTAATAGCATTCTTACTACGTTTTCGTTTTTAATTTTCTATAATCTTTTATATTTGTACTGTAATAATTTCAAAGAGAATTTTATCAACTATGATTTGCAAAATGAAGTTTCTATAATGGTAACTCACTTGCTGGGCACGGAGTAACACGAGTGCAGGAAGTGGCCTGCCCCTTATATATATATGTATATGCTATATATAACTAGCAACATATATATATATATCTGCCTATATATATAACATATATATATAACAACATATATATATACTGCTAACTTCTGCTCCTGTATATAAGCGCAAAATATTTAGATAGAGCGCAAATTTGCGTTTTTGCGCTCTTAAGGATTGTTGAGCACAAATACTGAAGCGCATATTTTTACTAGAATTTAGCGCAACGCAAAGCGCAAATTGCGCTTTTCATTTTGCCTTTTATGCCCACCTCTGATATATATATATATATACATATATATATATATACTATATATATATATAGTATATCTCTATAGCCAATATATGTATATATAACTGCTGCTGCCAACTGCCAGCTATATACTAACTCTTTCTTCATATATATGTTCATTGAATGTGCGTTGTGTGATGATACGTAATCTAGCATGCCTTATATAAATATATATATATATATACTATATATATATATATACTGCTCTTTCAACATAATATATACCTCAACATATATATATATATATACTTTGCTCTATAACATATATATATATATATATATATATTCATTGAATGTGCGTTGTGATGATAATCTGGCATCTTAGTTTCATGAAATGCACAGTAATATTAAATATTTCATTTCCTATCAATATTCAATATATAGCACAGCTGCGCAGTATGACTTGAATATTTCCGTAAAAATATAAACTAATTATAAATGTAATTATAATTTAACTGAATTATGTCCATATATTGAAACTTTTCTTGTTCGTAATAACTTGAACTTGTAATATCAATATGCATGATACATATTTTATTTTTAGACTTTTATTTCTTATATAACGGTAAATATAGTTAGGAGAGGGTCTTTATACATGACCAAACTTAAAAAAATTAAGACCTTTAATGTTCTGTTGAGCAGTTCTATATATTATTGAATTTTGTAGGCTGTTATATAAATATCCTATACATGCACAATTTAAAAATTTACCATTATTTACGTTTTCATTAAAGATATTATTATTGAGAAAATTCTTCCCATATACTTGTCATTTTACATTTTTATTTTTTTGAATTATTTTATTAGATCAAAATGACTGGACGAGGTACTCCTCCTCGCCGCTTCGCTGTTGGGGAGAGTGTGATGGCAAGATGGCCTAAATCAACGCTTTATTTCAAAGGAGAAGTTGTCGACTTCAATGATCGGCAATATCTCATCAGGTTTGATGGCGAGAACGATCTCGCCATCAAATACAAAGATGTTTCTGTAAGTTTATTTTTATTTCAATTTGTTTGAAATAATATTTTATTAGTTTTCTTAAGTTATTGGAAATGTTATAATTTTTGTCATTGATATTTTGGTAATAGTAGGTAGAATGAATGATTGTTAAACACTTAGTTCAAATGCATGTATTGAATGAATGTGATATACAATACTAGAACAGTAGCTAACAACAAATTGATTGACTACATCACAGGGTTGGCACTGATTAAATCAAATTGATTTAATCAGTTGATGAAATCAATTGATTTTTTTTTAAAAATCATGATTTTTTTTTATTTTTTAGGCAATTTTTTTTTTCTAAATTATTAATTATTCCTAGTTATCACCTGATTAATGATAAGTTTATTTCATCTGTATAATAAGCAAATTCATCAATGTAGTTTCAAATCATTTTCAATAAAGAAATAAAATTAGATTTCTCAGATATTATACAGTATATATATATATATATATATATATATATATATATATATATATATATATATATAACATATATATATCATCATAAATAACTCTTATATATGTTTATATATATATCTCTTACCTATCTTATATGCTCTCTATATCACTCTATCTTGGTCAGCATGCC
>JABUQX010128115.1:17500-37915 GCA_015478945.1 Trachelipus rathkii
TGGCAATTTTATAATAAATCACTCAATAGATCAATCCTTCCCCCTCTTTTACTTTAACTCAAAGAACGATTTCTGCATATCCAAATACCATACTACATATGTCTGCCCAATACCCCTTACAGAACAGCTTTGGACAGCCAAACACTAGTAATAATTTTTGTCAGGCCTCTGCTCGGGCACCATCTCTTCTTCAGAATACAAATTTAAAACTCATAATGCTGCCTCTCCCCCTATTGCCAAAAGTCTTCAGATAAGCGATGACTGAAGCATCTTTTACCCAGACAACTCACAAGCTTGCAGACAGCTAAACTCAACTGATACATTTGAGTTTACTGCCACATCTGGGCCCCTCTTGCTGTGGTGGTGAAATAGCCTGGTGGGTGAAGACAGTTAAAGGTCAAAACTATTATAATATATATATATATACCTATATATATATATATATATATATATATATAATATATATACATATATATATATATATATATATATATATTTGTGTGTTTAACTGAAGGCGAAAATAAAGGTATAATAGGGTGAATGGCACTTGGGGGTTTTCTAATGAGGGGCATGGATTCAGCGCTGGCCCCACCTGGGCCATGGGATAGGCTCACCACCGCCAGGCAAGAAATATAGTGAGGGTCCCGTCCGGTGCCGTGAAGCTTCTAGAGTGGATTTTCTGACTGCGACGAGTTCTCACTAATAGGTATTGAGCGGGCGGTAAGGCTGGGCTTTCTTTTCGACTTGTGTCATATTCCATATTCTACTACTTTTCTTTTTCCGATGCTTGTCACGCACCTTATCCCCAGTCTTTGAAAGGAAGATGAAGGATAAGATAAGAAGATATATTATATCTCCTTTATGAATAGTCAAACATTAAAAATGATTTTCCTTAGACTATTTTTAAATTAAAATATTTGCAAAGTGTCAGTCCTTTGTCAGTACTCTTGAGAAATAATAATTAGCAGTACTTCGATACATTTGCTTTACCACATTTGAGAGCATTTGATCTGTTAGCCGTGTCAGTCTTTTCTCAAATCAAAGTTCATTTTTATTATTTGATATAGATCATAATGATGATCATTGAACTTTCATCTTGATTTAGATGTTCCTGATGTTATTTAATTCTGACAACTGTACCACATGTGGCATGGTTTTATAAGTACATTGATGATTTATAAATAAATATCTTTTTACAGGATCAACTTCTATGATATATAATTGCATTTGAAAGAAAAACTTTCATGGAAGTTTTATTACTCTTGTGTTGATTTCATTACTTAAAATATTTATAAGCATTATGCTACTATGTCTCATTTAGATTGTTTTACCTTGTGGAACATTTTAATTACACTTAGTTAAATAAATTTTCATATTTATAAATACCATATATTAATTTTAATATTTGAGCATCAAAAATGTTCTCTTATGTTTTATTTATTTTTTTTTTTTTACAGATTTTGACATTTTTGTAAGTAAGTTGAATTTTTAGCAAAGTTAAATTAAAGGTACTTTTTTCAGTCATTTTAAACTTGTTTTGCCAACTATTTTCTAAGCGTCTTAAAATTATTTTTTAAGTGATGTACTGTACCAATCATTGAATTTTCAGTGGATTTTGATTGTTTTTTTTTTCTTCTTTCTAGCTGCCATTTAACTACCGAAGTACTCGGAGCAGATCAAAAAGTTTGGGTAGGAGCACAAAAGCATCAAGTAAATCTCCTGCACGAAGGTCTCCAAGCAGAAGATCGCCTGGAAGACCACCAGCGTCTAAGTCATCTGCCAGCACATCTCCATCTCGGAAGACTACTGCAAAAAAATTGGATGTTTCCCCCCAAAAATTAGATGCATCCCCAAATAAAAGTCCGGTTATAGAAGTAAGAAATGAAATAAATGAAATTGACAATTCGTCCGAATTAAAAAATCGCTCAATCGGCACAACTGAAGTCAGTAGTAGACAATCGAGAGATCGGAGATATCGCACGGCAAATTAGCTTTCTTGATGTGAAAACGTTTGACACTTGCAATATTCAAGAAAATCCCTTCCTATTCCCTCGATCAGTCGGTTTGATTCGTATAGCTTCCAGATAAAAAAAATACGTGAGGTTAGTAATAGTGACGATATATAGTGAGTACAAATATAGTTATTGGGAAAAGTAATTAGGGGTGAGGAGAGGGTTTGAGAGTGAGGTTCACATTATCTTTTTATCGGTCAATAATAATACTATTATAGGATAAGAGAGCTAGCACGTATTTCTAGCGGATTGATAAGTGATTACGAATTAGAAAAGTAAAAAGAGACGAACAGTAGTTTTACTACAAGGTTAATAATGGAATATGACAAACTCGGAAGTCGGTAAAACACCAAAGTTTTGATGAGGACCTAACATAAGGAATACCAATTATATAATAGGATATCGTTACTCACTTCTTAGTGTAGTTAAAGTACTGAGAAGATGAGAGAGAGAGAGGTAAGAGAGGAGAAGAAGAGAAGAGAGAGAGATGGAATGAGAGATAGAGATAATGAGAGAAGAGTATGATAGATAGAGAGATAAGTAGGATATATTTAGCAATTTTTCCAGATCAGACTACGAGAGGTTTCACACTTTCTCGGGAAAGTCAGGGGGAAAAAAAGAAAGTTTGGGCCTAGGGAATACGTTATTAAGATATGCTGAGAGATCAGTTCACAGGAAATGTTCAAAAAGATCAGTCGGATAATTTTTGAAAATTCTCAAAACATTATTGAAACCAGACATGAGGGCCAATGGTACCGAAAAAGTATTTGAGCATATATTGTTTTGGCACATATATTGAGTTTTTTTTTCTTTTTACTCCTGTATAGAGTGGAAATAAGAAGAGCTTATGGTTATGATATATGGGAATGAACAATGGATGGGTGAGGAATGAAAACAATTCCAATAAAAATCTACTTCTATCTCTGTTTCTTCTTTTCATTTTTAGTTTCACTACTTACCCTTTAGTGATTTCTATTCTTCCTATTCGTTCGTAGAGGTGTCCCAAGTTCAATCCTTTCGATTGGAATAAGAGATGATTGGTAATAATTATGGTGTGATATATTTAGACTTTGTATGACTTGGGAGGTGACTTAATTACTGTTTTAATAGTCGTTTTTCTTTTTAAGGTGATTTAATCTTTTTTTGAGATTTTTTTTAATTTTTTGAGGTGATGACGAGAGAAGTGATTTGGGATTTTTGTGCAGTTGAAGATATTTATTTATTTATTTAATAAAATAGAACTTCAAACAAAAAAGGACTGGAACTTTAAACTGGGACCAGCTGGTTCGGACGTCAAACTGAAACCACAGTTTATCAGGTGGGTTGGGTTAATAACCTGATAGTTCCAAGGCATACTGGAAAGTATGTGTAAAAAATACTTTGATCTATCTAACATGGGGACGTCAGCCGAAAGTTTCACCATTCAAAGAGTGGATAACTCTCATTTCGCAATTTAAATCAAAAAACTTATCAGGCAGGACAACCATCATTGAAAAACTTTTTGGTTATGTGGAAATGATCTAAAATAATTACAAATATTAGTGAAAAGTGGTGCCTTTCACTGAAATATTCATGCTCCTATTATACCATCAACTCTAAATCATACTCAAAGCCCCGATTTGTCAGGAGTAAGAACCCTTGAGTGTTCCATTAATAACCAACCAAAGCCAGTTTTATCAGTCAGTTTCATCTTTTTGCATTAAAGATGATGTTAGAAGATCTTTAGATGCTTGAAATACACTTGCCATTATCGCATCGGAATCATGATAAAATGTCTTTAAACTCATGTGCAGATATAAGAAGGAAAAACATTTAAATTAATGTTTTCAGATAGTGCGGTAGCGCTTCAAATTTTAAAATGGGTCCGATGAAATGTAAATATTGTGATATACCATGGGACCTTGCCTCCCTATTTTCAAGAGCAAAAGCAACAATACATCTACTTTGCAGTGAAGCTCATTCTACCCTGAATTAAAAATTCAGAAATATTCTTTGGATGGGTGATTGTCCTTATTAAAGAGCAACTTGATTTAGTTTTACTTCTTAAAATCTTGAAAAAATCTTGACAAATTTTAAAACTGCTCATAGGAGAAATGGCCAACATCTCAGAGAGTCAAAACAGCCAAAAAGAGAATAGAAATAAAAAGGCTTGAAACAACTAGAAAGAATTATCCATAACAGAATACCTACAATTTACAACTATATGAAGAGAGCATAATAAAATAAGAATAGATGTTATAAACTGAAAGCTTTGAAGAAGAAGACAAGAGACTGGTTAATCAAAAAATTCAGATGACTTAAGAGAAAAAGTTAAATACCACTAAAAATCTCACCATTTTAATAGAGACTTTTGTTCGATCACCAGTGGAACCCGTTATTCAGCACTGCATTTGCATAACACATATCAGGTGATCTTCGTAATTTATCTTCCTTAATTAGCTCATAAAGATATTTTATATAGCCTCGATATATATTCATTTGCGGAGAGAAAATGTAAAAAAAAAAGAAAAAAAAGTTTCTTCGGGTGGGTTGACTGGTGGTTTTTTTTTTCTTTCAGGAAGACACGGATAGAACAGGATGCAGAGAGAGAGAAAAGAGGAGAGAGTGCGTTAGAGAGGAAGAGAGGGCGGATTATGGGAAGGTATAGGAGCGTGATTACTAAATAGGAGAGAGAAAAAGAAATGATTAATAGTTATGATTTAAATTCGCATAGACCATGGATGGAATGAAGCAGATAATGTCATAAAAGTAAAGAGTATTTATAATTTAGATGTATGAACTGAGTAAAGGAGATGAGGCTGCAATGAGAGTGAGTTAAAATAGATATTTATAGGCCAAAAATAGAGAGCCGAGACAACGGAGGAGGGAAGAGGGAGAGGAGAGAGGAGAGAGAGAAGAAGAGGAGAGAGAGAGAGGAGAGGAGAGAGAGAGAGAGAGAGAGAGAGAGAGAGGAAGGAGAGAGAGAGAGAGAGAGAGGAGAGAGAGACGGAGAGAGAGAGAGGGAGAGCGAGCTGGTCAGGAGTAGGGAAAAATTTAGGGCGGGATTTGGATGCAGAGGAAATGCAAAGTTCAAAATTGTCAGTGTGACACCCTGAAATACATATGCTTAATCTTGAGCATCACAAAATGTTAACTCTTTAAGTTTTATAATATATGTCCTGAATGATTAATTAACGTTTATTTTTTTTTTTTTAGCAGATTCTTGACATTTTTGGGTAAAGTAAGTTTTAGAATCTTTTAGCTCAAATGTTAATGAAGAGGTATAAACTTTTTTCAGTGCAATTTTCACTGGATGGTGGTGTTTTGCCAACGGGGGTTGATATTTTTCTTACAGCCCGTACATTCAGAAATTCTATTTTGTTTAAGTGTGTACTGTAGATGGCGATCATGTATTTGAATTTTTACAGTGGATTTTTGATTGTTTTTTTTCTTTCGGGGTACTTTCATAGCTGTCCATTATAACTTACTCCCTCCGGAAGTACTGACGAGGCAGAAGATCAAAAAAAAGTTTGGTAGCGGAGACAAACAAGAGACAATCGCAAAGTACAATCTCCTGCACGAAGGTCTGCAACAAGCAAGAGAGGAGGGCGAACCTGGGGAAGCAAACACCCGGGACAGCGTCTAGTCATGGATTGCCATCTGCCAGCACATCTCCTTCGGAAGACTACTGCAGAAGGAAGAGGAGTTTGAATTTATCGACTATACCGTTAAAGCTAAGATCATTCGGGTGGGGTTTATGAAGTGGGTAAACATCACCAAAATTAGATGCATACCCCAAATAAAAGTCCGGTTAATGAATGAAGTAAGTAAATGCAATAAATGAAGATTGGCCCGGAATTCGTCAAACCGAATTAAAACATCGCTCAATCGGCCGACAACTGAAGTCAGTAGTAGACAATCGGCACGGATTGCTTCTTTTGAAAAGGTAAACACTTCAATAGACCTACATCTTTTGTATATATATATATAATTATAATATATTATTTATATATATATTATATATATATTTATATAATTAATAAATTATTATATTATATATATAATATATATATATATAATATATTAATTATATATATATTATATTAATATCTATTAATATTATATATAATAATTATATTAATATTAATAAATTAATATATTAATATATATTATATATATATATAATTATATATATATATATTTATGGTATGTATTGTGAATGTGGCAGAGTATATTGGTATGTTAGGTGGGCATGCATTGATGAGGTAGTATGGTGTTGTGGTGTGTTGTATTGATTGATTATTTATATCAATCATTTATCTCAAATTACTATCACTAGTCTGGTTAGTGACAAGTAAACCACTGTCACAGAAAGGTGTTTCATCACTTAACCTCGGGAAAGTCAGGGAACAAGATAAAAAATTGGCCAGGGAAACGTTTTAAGATATGCTGAAAGTCAGGGAAATTTCAAAAAAGTCAGGGAAATTTGAAATTTCAAAACATATGAAGAATGATCCATGGACGCAAGTTGCATATTTTTGATATATTTTTTTTCCTTACTGGATAATTCTGGAAGGAGTGTGGGATTTGTTTGGAATTTGAATAATTTTTGTGATATGCAAAGGATAAGTGTTAAGTGACCGTGTAATTGTAGCATTTTTCCATCAAATCGGCATGCGGTCTATCATGATTATTCTTTTCTACTTCTGTTAGTTCCACTATTACCTTTCTACCCTTTACCTCTCTAACTCCTATTCTGCTTCGTAGAGGTTGTCTCCCAAAGTTCATCTTTTGATTGAAGGTGAATGGTGTATGGGTTTTTTAGACTGTATGACTTATGACTTAAATCTGTTTACCTATCTTTTCTTTCTCCACGGGATTTAAATACTTTTTGAGCCGTGTTTTTTTTTTTTTGAGGTTTTGATGAAGTGATTTTGGATTTTTGGGATATTTTGTAAGCTGTTGAAAGCATATTTATTTATTTATTTATCTACACCTTTGATTTCAAACCAAAAAACTAACTTATATCACTCCGACATAGCTGACAGTGGTTGGACGTCAAACTAAACCCACAGTTTATCAGGTGGTTGTGTAAAGGACCTGATAGTTCCAAGGCATACCTGGTAAAAGTGAGGGTAATCACGAGACGAACTTTTGAACCTCTATCTATACCCATGGCGATCCCGTCCCTCCCAAGATCCCGAAGTTTCTCACATCCCGTCAAAGGAACTTGGCTGACAACTCATTTGAATTTAATCAAAACTCGCCCAGGACCAAATCCATCCATTGAACCGAGAACTTTTTCGTTAAAGATCGTCTCTCTTTATTAACTCCAATATTAGTGGGTTAATAGTGGGTGGTGTTCCAAACCGTGTAAATTATTGCCACCATTTTGGTTCTACCCTTTCCACACTTACTCTCTAAATCACTCACATGCACAGCCGGAACCGATTGTAACATGACATACCATGCCAGTGGCTCTCATTTAAAGTACACTCATGTTCCTCAAAATTAAGTTATTTCTAATCACAGTCTTTCTTATACACCTTTCTCTCTCGCATTAAAATGATGACGTTACAGGATCTCTGAAATACTATGGGCATTAAAGGTGCGTTAAAGGATGATTATAAATGTCTTTAATCCATCTCGTGATAGGACAGCGATATTCAGGAGGCAAGACACATCTTTAAAATATATTGTTTCTACGATTACGCCTCAAGCGGTACTAGCTTCAAATTTAAAATGGGGCCGATGAAAAATGTAAATATGTGATTAAACCATGGACTTGCTCCCTATTTTTCTAGAAGCAAAAGCACAATTCACCACGCCCTCTCTAACTTTTGCAGTTGAAGCTCATTCTCCTATTTCTCCCTTTGAGGATTTAATAAATTTTTCCATCAAAATGGGATTTTTTGGATGGTGATTTTCCCCTTTCTAAGAGTCTTCGAATTAGTTTTTTTTTTCTATAGTACCTGGGAATCACTCAATGTTATGCGGAAGTGTGGCAAATTATTAAATTAGGACCTGATATTCCTTTCCCGCTATGGGCAAATATTGCAATCAGATGGAAGGAGGTCTCTTCTATAAAAATTGAATGGGGCATTGGTTAGTGAACAATAGAATCTGTAGAACATAAGTCTGTTGGGCGTTACAAAGATAACAGTTGCCACTAATTGCTATAAAGATGCTCATGAAAGTATTTCATACCAAAGTATCCTATCTCTCAAATAACTTTTTGATCAAACATCGTCCAAGAGGCCTGCCCATTCGGATGTGATGATAATGATAGAACATCTCAAAGAGTAAAACAGTTAACTTTCTTATATGTAAGAGAGAGGACAGATTAATTAGGAAATGTGTGTTAAAACAAGAATTATATAATTCATACGCACCGATCTATTAACACTTAAGAAGAGGGTCACTAGAAAGATGTAGAGGGTTAAAGAGATATAGAAGCTTTGACGAAGAATGACCGCCTATAAATCTCAAAAATCTCAGATGCTTGACGCAAAGGAAAAATTTAACCTATATATTCCTCATCTCTCTCATGTCTCTTAGAACTCTTTTGTGATCTAAGCCTCAGTTGGTAAGGACGTTATTCATCACTAGTTCCATTAAATGTACGGCTTTTAATTATAATATCCGGTTTCTGTAAAATAAATAATAAAAACTTTACCTTTTGTGTAAAAAAATAAATTGGAGTGCTTGATCTGTGAATATTCCTTTTTTAAAAGGATCTACGGGCTGATTGTGGTACCTTCAGGTATCAGGTCCTGTACTTCTAACTTCAAAAAAAATCAAATCATATTTTTTTCTTAAAACTTCATGATCCATGGATGATGAACAGTTTTCTACTACGTAAATTTTTCAATAATTTAATGTATGAACTGAGTAATAGGCCTGTCCAATTCACAATATTAATAGATTTTCTATAAGCCATATCCAAGTAATCGAACATCCGCTGGTCAGGGAAATTTGCGGATTTGGTCAGGGAAAGTCAGGGAAATCAAATTCAAAATTTCAAGTGTGAACGCCTGCTATCGGTAATATTCTCGACCACTCCACCTTATTATCCCTCTTCTTAATTTAATACTTTCTCTCCCCACAGTCTCTCATCCTTCGCCCTATTGCTGTTTTTTCTGGCACCTTTGATCGGGCCGATTGCGGGGGCTATTTGCGTTGCCTTTCCTACTATACTATACATTTCCGGATCTCGTGAATGCTTTGGTACCACTGAAGACGCTCTCAAGCTTCTTCCGATAAAGGGGGAGCTGTAATCGTTGATGGGATGGGCCAGGTTCTTCCTTCTTCGACTAAATCTTTTACTCCTCAAATCCATGGTTCGATCGTGCTGTTTCTCCTGGCCTTCAGTCGCTAACAGAAGTGCGTTAATCGGGTGTGGATCCAAAATTCTCGTTACCCCTATCACTCTTGCTAATTTTCAATTCAGCTAGAAACCGTTGCTGGGAGTTACTCTTCCTCGACAAGCCCAAAGGCGGACTTTCATTAAATGACAGTGCGCTAAACCTCCTTGGTTCTCCTACTGGCAAATTCTCTTCTCCTGGCTTCTTGCCTACAAAACTCTGTCCGTTGAAGCCCAATATTTCCCTAGTAAAACCACTCATTATTCTCCTCCTTTTAATTCGCTCTGGGAGTTCTGGTTCTGTTGCTCATAAATTACTCCATAACTTGACTACAGGACCAACTCTCTTCGGCCTCTGCGCGTAGGTCTTAAGTCATCCGTAACTTCAATCGTCTCTCCAGGAAACTGACCTCTTAGTGCATTCATCTTCCTCCTCCTTATCCTCTCACTCCTGTCAAGTGTCCTATGCCTTTACCTGTGATTTACATCCTTTAATCCGGATTGCATAGGCTCCAAGAAAAATTCTATTGAACGTTAGGAAGATGGGTGTCCCGGATGGCAATTCCTCAACGATTTTTGCGGAAGCCGTCTGTCGGCTTTTTTCGTGTGCTAGCACCTCCCAGTGTATGCTCCCCCTCGGTTCTCAACTTTACCTATGCCTTCTCTTAGTGCACATAAAATTCACTAGCCCTTTTTAAGCTCTATGCTCTACGTGTCTAGGGAATGCGCGCCTATGTCCATACCGCTCTACAAATTCGAAAAAAGGAAGCCGACCTCTGCTCTTAGGCTTCTGAATCTAATCGCCCTAGGTTAGCGCTTTCAAGTACAACCACTAACACTTGTCCCTGTTCTGTGTAAAAATTTGTCAATCGCCCATCTAAGATTCTTTGAAACCCTTCTCAACTCTCGCTTCTTAGACCATCTGGAGTCTCATTCCTTCTTCCAATCGCTCACAGTTACGCCTCGATATATATCGGCGCGTCCTAGGTCTTACCCATCTTCTGCGCGCACTCACTACCTACTCTCTAATTTTACACCAGTATTTATGGTTTTCGCGCTCTTAGGAACTACACGGGAGACTATGCACCATATGTCTGGCCGCTTACGAAACATAAAATGTTCCTCACATTTCCTCCACGCATTTGGAGCGAGGTTGTATATTAGGCACTGCGCTGTACTGTCTCTGAATCCGGCACACCGATGCCCCGTTCACTTTGGCGTAATTCCTTCATTCTCGCGTGGTGGCTTGATCTATTATATTTACTGGTCATATGTCTTTTCCTCCATGTAAATTCCGCTCAAGATATCATGGTCATAGTTCGTTCCATTCGGGTCTTGCGAATTCATTCTTGCTTTTTCTGTCAAATAGTGGTGTTTTCCTCAGGGTTCTGTATTATCCTCCTACTTAACTCGTGCCTGTGATTATCATAATGATATACGTTCTCATTTCCAGAGGGCGCCAATCATAACTTTAACTGATATCCACTACATTTGCTGATATGACTCCGACTCTTTAGATTCTTTCAACTCAATTTCAAATTCTGCTTCCTCTTTCTTCTAGAATTACTAACTCTCTCTTTCCGATTATCCATTTCTCGCTGAATTTCTGGATAGAATTCCGGTGGGTCGTTTTCATACCTTGGGAATAAATATTTAAATTCTTTTAATTGAATAACCAACTAATTCTACAAATCTTATCCTCTCTATATTAGACTCCGTAAACTTTCCTCATCTTGAGTTCTTTTGGACGGTTCTCTATCTAAGTCCTCTCTCCTGTTTGAAAATATATATAACATTTACCTTGCCTTTTGGCCTTAACATAATAAAAATGTCTTGGAAAACCTCACAAGATCTCAAACGGTTGCCTAGGGTGGATAACATCTAAGATTAATAACTTGGAGTTCTGTTTTAGACTGCTGAGAATTTTTAATAATTTCTCTTCTCAGTTACTCCAGCTATACAAGGGTCTCATCATTCCTTCTATGGTTAGTACTTTTGGATATTGGTAGTTCTGAGTCAATAAGGTCTAAAGGTTTAATATAATTAATAATACTTTCTAGAGTACTTTCTAGTTCAAACTTTACGCCTCTATCATCTGCGCCGCGAATGTTGGTGCTTTATCTATCTTTTCTAAACCTAAAATTGATAGGTACGCGGCTAAAGTGCTTGAGGGAACTTTCTCACATTACGGCAAGTACCATAATACTATAGACCTTTATCGACGTCCTCGTAGCACTAAAGGTGGTATACTTGTGGTCGGCACACTAATGTAAGAGTTTTAATTGTTGGAATATTTGTATAACTCCCAGACATAGTTCGCTGCGGTAGCTTCCATCTTTCCTGCCAACAATTCTGTTCTGTTGCAAATTATCTTAGCCTCAAGTCTTAACGTGTTGCTTAATCCACCTAGGCATGCAGTTGGTGAATACTCCTCTCCTCTTATAATAGTTCTGCGTCTCTATGCTCAGTCTGCTGGTGCGTAATTTAGAGGCTTAGAGGTGAATTTATATGAGAGAGCGTATTCAGAGACACCCCCTTTCTGAAATATGGGTATCTCTACGCACTCTGTGTCAGGCGGCGGTGACAACTGTAAAAACCAACAAAAAAAAAAAAAACATTCGTATAATACAGCGATGGGGTATTGTTGCGGAGAGCATTTAGGAGTGGACTAGCTTGAAACTGCACATGCTACGAATTGCGCAATACCTCCTCGACGTGATTCTCACTTCCTTCAGAATGCATTTAATCCACTCAGTCCATTACCGGGAGCTTCTCGCTTTGAACAAAAAAAAATAAAAAGAGAGATTCACAGAACCGTGCGAAAGCTTGCGCTTATCAGTCAACTCTCTCCTCGGATCAAACAGCACTGTCATCAGTTGAACGATCCTGCGGTCGGGCTTTCTTTCTAGTCTAAATTAAAATAACCTACCTGAGATGAAATGAGAGATTTTGAAGATTTTTAGTTAAAGACTTTCTTAAGTTCATTAGGACCGAAATTTGCATTAGACATCTATCATTCACCTTCAAAATAGGAAATTACCACATATTATATATAAATATATATATATTTATTTATATATCTAAATATATTATAATTATATATTATATAATAATATATTAAATACTAATAAAACCTATACCAATGGTGAAAAAGACTGTATAGAGACTATGTCATGGGCCAAATGTTGACAGGTTGAGGAAGAGGGTATAATTCAAATTATTGACAAATCATGTGAAAGGGAGATGAGGCTCTAACGAAAACATTTATCGAAGAATGCTTAGTGCTACTAGAAGAGAATCCTTTACCATGTATTAGGTAAGGCATGAAATGGGTCCAAGGTTTTTCAATATTATCAGATTGCACTTGCCAAGCAAATAATTTATCAGCCCCTATCTCTCATTACAGTCCGATTGAGCGAGCGTATTTCTATTGTAGATTGAGAATTAGTTAAAACACCCCAAAATATGGTAAAGCAGGTTCTTCAGCCATGAATACTAGTGAAATATATAATAAGCTTATAATACATTAAAAACAAAATCTGTCAATTTTATTGATTTTGAATATGCACTCCAAATTATCTTAAGCTTTGACTCTCAAATCATATTAATGATCTTCATTAGTTTATTTTTTTTTTCATAAGCGTTTTTTTTTTTATTGTATTACTTTCAGTTGTTTAATTGAGATTTATTATGTCTCTTCTTTCATTATTTTATTTCTTTTTATTTATTAGCTAAGTTTAAAAGAAATCTTCTTGTAAATTCTAATCATGTTAAAACATAAAAGCTTAGTTTGGCTAATAAGCTTTTTGTTAACTAGCTATACTGGATAAAGGAATTATATAACTTATTATATATTTTGGAATAAATTTCAGGCTCTGACAAGTCATAAAATATTAAGTTCTGACATGGATTGTTATGGTCATTTCATTTAGGTCCTTAATATGAATTAGCATTTCGATTATTTACCATTGGAGTTGGAATATCAAGATTTAATTCTTTTTTGTGCGCGCACACTATACTATTAAAATAATATGTAAATATATATTTGATCTAATTGTATTCTCTCTTTTGTAACACAGGGAATTGAAAAATCCTGGAGATGCCTAGTAGAACACTTAAATATGTATCGGTTATTTGGGCCCTTACTTTATTAATCCTTTGGAGGGGATAACTTTACCCATTATAGGATACATTTTTATAGAGTCATATATTGGTATCGTTGTTGCTCGCTCACATCGGTATCGAGGGCGAGCTCTACATAATTAAAAATCTAAGCCGAGATATTCGCTCATCGCCTCTTCTTTTGTTAAGTCTGATACAGAATCAGTCCCTAGTCACGGTAGTGGATGCCATATATTTTTATAGTAATATATACTAATAATATATTAATATAATATATAATATATTATATTAATTATAATATATTATATTATATAATATATAAGATATATACTATATTATAATATATAATATAATTATATTAATAATATATTATATATATTATTATATTTATATATATTATATTATATATATATATATATTATATATAATTATACATATATATGATATTATAATAATATTAATATTAATGAAGAGTAAGATAGAGAGAGAGAGTTAGATGAGATTGTAGAGAGGTAGAGAGAGAGAGAGAAGAGCTATTTGGTGTGAAGAAAAGAATGAATGTAAGTGAGAACATGATAGAATAAATTAGATTTAGATTGATCGCGTATATGAGGTAGGTTTATTGGTCATTAGTATATAAATATTATTATATGAAGGATGGATTGTATTAATTGGTATAGTGTAATATAAGGAAATTATATTTACTGTATGTTAATAGAGATGAGTAAATGTTTGGGTATTATAAGAAGTCGACTTTGACTGAGAGACCAAAGAAAAGATGAATTTAATGGTTCATACCAGAGTTTTATTAGGTAAGAACAGTAAATGTAGATTTTTGTGAAAGCATAAAACGTAGAATGAATTGGTGGAATGATAAATGAATGTCGTGGCAGTAATTTTGATGATGATTGGATGTTGAAAGTCTATGAGGTGCTGGTTCTGTAGATTATATATTTTTTTCCTTTCCGTTTTACCTTGCATAGCACACATTTACAAATGAGCCAAAACGTTACGCGACCATTTTGAAATTGGTAAATATATATTTATATATTATATGATATATATATTATATATTATTTAATATATTATATTATATATATTATATTTATATATTATAATATTAATATTAAATATTTATTTATATTATATATATTATATATATTAATATATATATATATATTATATATAATATATAATATATTATAATAATATAATTAAATAATATATATATAATATATATAATTAATTATATTATATTAATATTATATATTATATATATATATATATATATATATATAAATTAGCTCATTAAGAAAGAATACATATTTCTTTTTCACATTTTAATAATATATATTGAATAATATTTATTTAAGATTTTCTGAAAAAATTTTCTTAAGTTCAGAAATGCAAAGTCTTACTTTAAAAAAGTTAAATAACTGTAAGACTAAATAAAGTATACATTAATTTATACACTCTAAGCACAATCTTTATCGAATAATAGAATCAGCTAGAACTATAACGAGAACGTTAAAAAAAGTCGAGATTTAAAACCTGGTGTATAATGTGTTTGAGGTTAAATTTGTGTCTTGGCTCTACTTTAAAGGGCCCAAAAGCTAGTGGATTCTGTATATTGGAAATTATTCTTTGATTTATAAGGAATTATTTTTTATATATAGGCTATTAAATGAGTTAATTTTTTTTTTTATTATATTTTTTTTTTTTTTTTTGTTATTAATTTCTTATTATTATTTTTGTAATTTTTTTACTCAAGTGGTGTTCACACAGAGACTTCACAATCACGGGCAGAGACAACGGTATTAGTGTCTAAGGTATGTGGGGTGTTGCACACCTCAGTCATTCATCAACTAACTCAAACTCAAACTACGCAGAATGAGCACAGACCAAGACTTAAAGTGAATATGATATTAAAATTCAACAGGAAACTACAGAAGGTGAAGAGAAATTCCACAGATACAGAGGTGAGCAGGAAAGAAGGATAGCACCGCAGCGAACTATGCCTGCTACGTAAAGGCGTCGTTAAAGGTTGTGGTACGCTCCGAGTGATAAGCTCCGTCGAGCATCTGCGCTGCCAGTACCTATGAAAGAGATTAAGGCGCCAAATCTCGCGCCGCAAAGATGAGAGTCAGTGAACTGGAAAGTAGCAGAACAATTTATATAACTTTTTGGCCATTGACTCGAACCTATCCAAAGCCGGGTGAAAACCTAGATGCCCTGCCCTCCCAAGATTATGTAAGTAGCAGTTCTACCATTTTCCCGGCTCGCGGACGGGAGCATGTTGGGTTCGGATGGGTGGCTGTTCTTGTTGGGGGGGGTTTTGCCTTTGGGTTCTTGGTTTTTTGTTTTTGTGTTTGGTCTACTCTTTTTCTGTCGTTTGTTCTTGTTTGGTTTTGTCGCTTTTTCTTTGTGTGCCGTTTTATCTTCTTCTTCTTTTTTTTTTTTTTGTTCTTTGCTTTTGGTAAATTTGTCGTATGAGGCCCTTGTATAGCTGAGGCAACTGAGAAGAGGAAAAAAAGTCTCGCAGTCCTAACAGAACTCCCAGTTTCTTGAAGGCCGCCCTAGCAAAACCGTTGTGAATGTGAGGTTTCCCAAGACATTATTTTGTTTATGGTAAGTATGTTCAAGGATAATATATATATATATATAATATAGTATATAATAATATATTTATAGTATATATATATAAGTATATATATATTTTAATAATATATATATATTATAATATATAATATTATATATATATATATATTATGATATAATATAGTTTTCAACACATTATCTAAAGGTGTTAATCAGGTTGTAACGTTACATCCTTGATGTGTTTGAAATACAGGAAAGTGCTTGGTAACTTCCCTTTTTTTATTTTCCTTGTAGATTGTGGCAAAAAAATATATTTTTCTCGTGCAAAAGAGAATAAATTTTTAATTATAAATGTTTAAAAATTTAGAAGGAAATATAAAAATGAATTTGGAAATTATATTATATATTATATTATATATTATATTATATTATATATATTATATATATATATAATAATAATATATTTATATTATATATTAATATATATATAGAGAGAGAGACCAGAGAGATGATTGTTTAGTATAATGATAGATTACCACTTTCTAATAGTGAATCAATAATAAGTAATAATACGGCACATTGAAATCGCTCGTGAATCATGAAACGACTATCTAATATTCTAATAACTCCCGAGTGTAGGCTAGCCCTAAGTAATTCTTACCCTTGTTTTGTGTTGTTTAGATATATATATATAGCATTACTATATAATTATATCATATATAATTATACTATGATATATATATATATAGTATTATCAAAATAATGTGAATTAAGGTAATATATATTATTATTATTAGTATCATATATTATAGTAATATTATATATATCATTTAAAGAAATTTCTGAATAACAAAGGTTTAAATTTAAATGTTCTTTCCTCTCTAACAGTTTTATTTCTTCCACAGTCATGGGTATAGGAATTACAAATATAATATAAAAGCATTTACTAAAATTAGTAGTTATTAACTAGTACTATGAACAAAGATGTGAATAGTTTTATTTCCAGATTATCAGGTTGTATAATATACTAGTTTGAGGCGATTAGCGTAATCGCCTTGTAAGTTGTCCCGATAGCATTATTATTATTAATTATTATTATATTAATATTATTATTATTTATAATATATTATTATATATATATATAGGTATATATTATTATAGCTATATATTATATTTATATTATATAAGATATTATACTATATATATATCTATCATACTTATATATAAATATATATAACCTATATATATATCATATCTTTCTGTGTCTTTCTTCTTCTATCTGTGTCTTTCTGTGATTGGGTAGTAAGGATCGGTGCTACACAGCATCGGAAAAAGAAAAGCAGTAATTGGAGACGTATGACACATGTTCGAAAAGAAAGCCGCAGACTTTAACGCCCCCTCTTACATTAATTAGTGTTGAAAGCTTTCGTCAACAGACGAAAATCCCACTCCTACAAGCTTTCTGGACCCTATCGCGACGTGACCAACACTTGGTAAATCGTCCAATGTACAGGGTTCAATCCCTTGGCTCCCAAGTGTGGGCATCAAACCATTGCCTCCATACAAACCCCGTCATTCTCCCTCTCTAATCCATGCAAACTTTTTATTCTCGCCTCTGTCCAACCCAACACATTTCTCTCCTTCAGATATTCGGTTAACCGACTCAATCCACTTTCTCTCACGGTCTCCCAGCCGGTCGGTTTCCCAACACACTCTCCACTAAACAATCCGCTTAACCCACCGGCTATCATTCATCCTTTCCACGTGACCAAGCCATTTCAACACTACCTTTCATTTATTCTCCTCATTTACCCCTTTCTTCACACCTACAATAACTTTCTAATTAACGTTATTCCTCATTTTAATTAATCTCTTTACTCACACCTAGCATTTCCCTCAAGAATTGTCCATACTGACCAATTGAACTTTAGATCTATATTTCTTATTCCAGACGATAGTCCCACACTACCCCCATACATAACACAGGTTAACAACATACCCCTCATGTAAGACTCTAGCGCACTCGATTTATTCCCTTTTAACATTCAACTCACGATTTAATTGCACCCGCACCCTTCCTGCCATTCACAACTTTCCTACTAACACCACTCTGCCATCATCCCGTTCCCTTCTATCCCAAACACCATACCCTACAATATTTAAACTCAAGACACTTGCCCCAGCTGCTCATCATCTATACATAACTTCACACTGAGGACTGTCCTCACTCACAATCCTATAACCTTTACTCTTATCTACGTTTACTTTTCAAACCCTCCTTTTACATACCCTGCCAATTCTCTCTACCAAATCCTCTCAAACTCTCTCCGATTCGCCACACAGAACCAAATCATCCGCATATAATAGGTAGGGCACCCTCGCACTCATCTCCATCTCCAATCATTCTAACCATTTCTGCAATCCCATCACCTCGAATCTTTTTCATAAATCTTCATATACAAATTGAATAAACCAAGGAGACATACACAACCCTGGTCTCACTTCCACTATTAATTCCTAAACCAATCACCATTGACACCGATTTATTCTTACACATGCTTCACTAATCGTCATACATACTTTTGATTCCATTCAGAAGCCTACCACCACACCATATATCACTAATACTGCCATAAAGCTTCCCCTATTAACTCTATCATACGCCTGTTTGTAAATCCATAAAACCTAAATATATATTTTATTCTTTCTTCTCCCTCATTTTCTCAATCATTTGTTTTCAATGTAAAGATTTGATCCACAACATCCTCTACCACTCCTAACGCACCTTGTTCTTCACCAATCAGTCCCTCAGTCACTGACGCACTCTTTCGACCAAAATACCAGCATATACCTTCCTACAACACTCATAAAACTTAATTCCCCCTATAGTTCTTACAGTTCCCCTTTCTCCTTACCCTTAAATAAGGGTACTATTACGCTCTCCTCCAATCCATTGGAACTATTACCTCCATAAACGCTTTATTACACACCTTCCAAATATGCAATCAATCACCATCTCGCTTCCGCTCTTGATCATTTTCCTAGTAATTTCATCTATACCTGCAAGATTTACCATTCTTCAATTTCTCACCCTACCATTACCTCCTCCTTACTAATAACCTCATCCCCCAAAATACCTATTCGCTATTTTTTTTATATATTTTTTTTTTTTTTTGCACCATCAAAACCACATACATTCACTAACACCTCATCATATATATATATATATTGTGCAGATTTTCGAAAGTGTTCTTTCCACACTCCCCTCCATCCATTTCATCAGTTAACAAAAGCACCATCCCTATTACTTATTCTAACAGATTCCCTTATTCTCATTCTTACCTTTTCGCGCTTCCTTCCAGAAGAGCTTCCTATTCCCTTGTTGTCCCCATTCATTCTCCTTCCAAACTGTCCATTACCTCTTGTTTTCCTCCTACGTTAATGCACCTTTTAAAGTATTTCTTTTTTTCCCTCCCTTATATATTCCAAGCATCTTTGTCTTTTGAAACTTTTCAATCATTTTGCCTTTTAGTGACATTCAACCACGGCTTCTTTTTTACCTTTAACTGCTTTACATCACCTTCTTCATTCCACCATTTGCTGTTACATTCTTATTCCTACTTTAGCACATCCACACACTTCCTTGCACTACTAACAATTGCTTCCTTCATATGCCCCCAGATTTGTTTTAGGTATCAACTTGTTCACATTCAACCGATTTACTAGCGAGCGCCCTTACATACTTATCCTTATGGTCTTGCTCACTTAACTTGCACTCTTAATTTTACCTACTTCCTTTCGGATCACCTTCCTCTCCATCAAGCCCCCACTAACTTAAATTTTAGCATAGAACAACATAATGATCCCGATAATCCCATTCCTAAACCCCTCACTGAATTAACATCCAACACATACTTCACCATCTCCTTCTTCACCAAACCACAAATCAATCATACTTTTTCACTTCGATACCATCTCTACCTACCAACTCTAGTATACTACTTATGGATACTCTTTGTGTTTAAAGAAAGTATTACTTACACACATATCCTCTCTCTTCACAAAATCAATCACCTTTCCTACCATTCTCATTTTCTGCTCACCGCCACCCCAAAACCACTGTTACTATCCATCCCTTTTTGATCCACCTATTCCAAACCATGTCAGGTCCCCGCCAACACTATCCAATCTGAAGCTCCTACTCACCTTATCCAAAACAATCTGAAGGATTATCCCAAAAAATCGTACTCCCCTTTCAAACATTTCCCTCCAGATGGAGCCATACGTCACAAACCACACAATCCTTGACCTTTTTAAACTTAATTTAACCCATTTAGAATT
>JABUQX010128116.1:0-22759 GCA_015478945.1 Trachelipus rathkii
GAGAGATGATAGTTTGTGCAAACTGGCAATTAAAAAAATAGAATCTATGCGCTATGAAATGATTAATATAATTATAATAGTTATATATATACGTATATTATATATATGATATTTACGTATATATTATAAAGTAGTTACTATTATGATAATATACTATATTTATATATATATATAGTGATATATACGTATACTATTTATACTAGTATATATATAATATTATATATAGTACTATATATTAACTAATTACTAATTATATATATATATATTCCTGTATATATATTATACATAGTAGGTAGTATAATTATTATTATATCTATATAGTATTATATATATAGTCTATATGATATATATAATATGATAGTATATATATAGCTATATATATATATATATAATACTATATAATATATATATATAACCATATGATTATATATGTATAGCTGAATTTTACGGATATATAGGTTACGGCATCATATGAGCTAGAAAAATATATAAATGATGTGCGATATGTGATCGGTAAAAGATATATATTAGCAGTCGCCAGATGCTAACCTGAGATATCGGAAAGATGGTACTAAGTTGATCTGATCATCGAACGCTGACTAATCATATTTATATATATTATACTATTACATCTGTATAATAGTGATGACGTAGCCGATACTACCCACGTACGCTCGAGCGATGACGCCTGCATAGTGTATACTGCTATAACGGGCTATACAGATATTATATATATATATATATATATAGATACTATATATATATATAGTATAGTATAATATATATATATATAATAGTATATATATTATATATATATTATGATATGGTATATCAACCGCTATATACTATGATAGCTAAGTAATCTGTTTTTATATACGTTAGACTTGGATATAGGGATAATGATATGAAAGTTTCGTTGGGGTTGAATTCTGGTTTATTAGTGACTTAAAGTTGTTTTAATTGTTTTTGCATTCTTGTTATTATCTGAATTTTTATTATTGACTTATTGATTAACTAAGTAGAGTTCATTATATATTTGATTATTATTATTATGTATTATTGAATTTATCCCTCCTTGTATAGCGCCGCAAGGCACCAAGGATTGGATATCGTAAGGGTCTGTTGTGTAAAAGCACCACGGAAGCAGGAAAAAGGTAGTAGAGAATGAACTCTAGGATTCGGTGAGAAGAAAAGCGTCGCACACCAGCCTTACCCTAGGCCTCTTTATAAAAAACCTGTTGTATAAGGTGAGGTACCCCGTCGTGCGCAGTCAGAAAAATGTAATCCATCGCCAAGGCGCTCATTCAACCGGGACCTGCGAGATCAGGTAGTATCCCTACTAGCTGGCATTCGTCGCGTCAGACAAGGTGGGCGTTCACTCCGCCTGAACAAGTAAGAAAGTCGTCAGCAACCAGGTCTGTCGGAAGCAAGACCCAGCAACCTACAGCCGGGGTGTCCTAGTTTCGCTTCAAAGAAGCGCAGAAGAACACCGCGGAATATGTCAGCACAAATCGGTCTCTATTGTCATGGACCTAACTAGTATTTGCCTCGGCCTCTGGCAGAACACTCACACAGTTCGATCTCGGGCGTCACAGGCAACTTTCCTGTTCTGACGTCACGTATCCACTTTTGCTTGCGTGGCTCCCGGACAGCCGGTCGATTTCGCGTACGCCACACTTCACAATCGCACTACTAGACAACCACCGTTTCACCCAACCGACTAATCAATCCATTCGCTTTCCCAACATGACCCAAACGCGCTATCTCAATGGGACTCATCGTTTATTTCTCGACTGCATTACTCCTTTGCTTCAGGCCACCAGCTCAGTCAATCCCCTAAATACGTTCATTGTTCCTCATTTTATAAATTCGCCCACACCTAGCACCCGTCCTGAGATTGTCCATGACCGAGCACATTGTACTCGGTTAGATCTATACGGGTGTCAGTCTCTATTTAGCCAGATAGTTTCTCTATTGTACACTTAACAACAAGGTAACAAGAAGTAACCATGCTCATCGCAAGACCTTCTATAAGCGCACCTCAAAAGGCTTATAGTCCTTTTTACATCTAGCCAAGGATTGTAAATAGCCAGCTCAGCGTACCTTTGCGGCTTACCAGTTGCACAGGAACTTTCTTAGCTACACTCTCCATCATCCGTGTCCCTTTTCAATCCAAGCATATATTGCGTAAACTATTTAAAAACTAGCAGACACCGTGTGGTGCCAGTTGGCTGACCACCAAATCCAACATGAACCGGTCGCACCGGGGAGCTGTCTTCACTCAATCACCATAACCTTGGCACTACCGTATCTAGCGCTGTACTTTTTCAAACTGGTCGGCAGCTTCCTTTGTAACACCCAGCCGCTGCCAAATCCGCTGGCTGAGTCAATCATGCTCTATTATGTTGTCGAGGATAAAAAGATAAGATTTCTACATATCTCAGGAGAATTTGATTGTTGCTAACGTTTATTGTCTGCCGGAAATGTTTGCCTCGAGTATGATTCGCATCTTTCCTGTGAAAGATGTAAAATGAAACGCTGTAAAGTGTACAATTCTCATTGACATGCAACAGAACTTCAAAACACGAACTATCTATAAATTTATAGCCTAGAAGAATTTCGTCTCTATGTCGTGGAGCGATAGCTTTATTCTAATTTTGCATTACCAGAAAGGTACTTTTGGAAGCCACGTGTTTTTAGTAGCTAAAAGTGTGAACCTATGTGAAAGTTTTAATAAGCCTGCTCGCTGCGATCTGCCCACCCGCCGATATCCCGGTGCTCGCCCTCGCCCGGCGCGGCCCCGTCCGCTGCCCGCTTCAGGCCGGCTGATTCCGATGACAACGTCCAAAAGCAGAGCGGCTGTTTTCCGTATTTAAAAAGGATTAAAAACCCCTTTTTAGAAACACCATGGGGGCAAGAAAGACTTTCCGCCTTAGCAATGCTTTCGATCAGAAAAAAAAAAAAAAAAAAAATAGAAAGACTTTATTTATGGGCATACAAAAAACGACATAAGTAAAGTGATTGATAAATTTGCTGAATCAAAAGATTGGCATTTTGACTTTCTTTTTTTAATAAAATTGGTAAAATCATCAATTTTATATAACTTTTGTTTTTAAATAATTGTATTTTTTTTAAATTTTTCTAAAGATTAATGCCTGGTACGGTCAATCCAATGCTCTGCTTTTGAAACCACACTCGCACTCACGCGCACATATATACTATATATATATATATATATATATATATATATCATTATATATACTATATATATATATATAATATATATATATATATATATATATGTATATATATATATATACCTATATGTATAATATTATATATAATATATATTGATATATATATATATATATATCTATATGATATATATTATATATATATATATATATTTTATATATATAATTGTTAGTCGAGAAAAATGCAAAATGCAACTACCTATATTTTTTAGACGTAGCCGCGCTGTATATATATAATACTATATATATATACTATATATATATATATATATACTATAGTTATATATATATAGTATATAATATGATAGTATATATAGTATATATATATATACTATAGTATATATTATATTATAATATATACTATATATATATATATACTATATAATATATATATATATTATATATATATATATATATATATAGTATAGTATATATATACTATATATAGTATATAGTATATATATAGTATATATCATATATATATATATATATCTATATATACATATATATACTACCTGATATATATTATATATATATATATATATATATATATATAATATAAGTATAGTATAATATATATAGTATATATATTAGTATATATATATATATATATAGTAGTATATAATATATATATATATATATATATTATAGTATATATTGCCCCTCGGCTCCCCTTCTTTGGGGGTTCAAGTCATTTCCAGAAATCCAGCAACCTCCACCAGGTAGAGCTACGAGGCTCTTAGGGAGGTGATCTGATATTGTGTTCTGTAGGGAGTGTGAGTGGGGCACCTCAATAGATGTTCAACAGTTTCTGGCTCTGCTAAGCATCTTCGGCAGAGTGGGGATGGAGTTTCTTGAGATCGAAACCTATGTTTGTATTCTTGAAGATCCGGATGATGAACGGATCTTAATCTAGAAAGGAAAATTTGAGTCTTTCGTGGGAGGGTGGTAGTTTATGAGGCTACTTGTTGGGCGGTTGTTGAGATATCGTTGTGTGAAATGTGCATGAATATAGTTTTGATAGAGGAGTGTTATTCGGGGGAGAGGGTATGGTTCTAAAGAGTTCGCCATAGTAGAGGGCTACAGAAGAGGAAGGGGATCTTAGACGATATACTGTATGTTTGTAAGTAGTTATAACATGGATGGGAGGGGTCGAGAGTCCTGGCGTAGAATTGGGTTCCCATCATATCAAGATAGTCTAGAATTGGTAGAATTTTCGTTTCTTCATGCAAGTGCAGCACGGATAGGGGTAGTTTTTAGGCAACCTGTTATTATTGTACGCAGGGCGGTGTTTTGTATTCTTTGTAGTTTATTTTTATTAGTAGGGGAGGTTAGAGGACACCATACTATTGATCCATAGTTGATTGTAGTTCTTGAAAATTGTTTGAATGTTGTTGACAGCGTGGTTGTTTCCTTACTGAAATTGTGTTGGGATAAGGTTCGGAGGATATTTAATTTTTTATTTGCTGTACCTATGATGTTTTGAATGTGTGGTGTAAAGGTGAAGTGGGTGTCGAAGGTTTTTCTGAGAATTTTGGGTGTTTTATTTAGGGGAATGATGGAGTTGTTTAGAGTTACTTGTGGGTGGAGGAATGATTGGGGCCTGTCCATGGTGATCAAGGTGATAGATGATTTCTCGGCAGAGGCCGACATTCTGAAGGATGATAACCAAGCTTCTAGGTGATTTAGGTAAGTCTGAGCGAGGTTTGTGGTAGTGGGTACTGAGGGGTCTGATATGGTTATAGTTATATAGTCTACGTAGATTATTATTTTTGAATTGGGAATTTTGGGGGGGGGGGGGGATATCGGCTGTAAATAGGTTGAACAGGAATGGGGATATGATGGCTCCTTGAGGGACCCCATTTCTTAATTTTACCGTTTTTGAGTTTTGGTGCTTGCTGGATACTTGAGCGGTGTGTCCAGATATAATAAAATTGGATAGCCATTTTTTGTAATTGTTATGGAAGGGAAAGTTTAGAATTTTTTGGATGAGAATGTGTCTGGGTATTGTGTCAAAGGCTTTACCAATGTCTATAGCCAGGAGTATTGTTCTGTGGGAGGGTGTTTTGTTTAATCCATTTACGATGTTTTATATGAGTTAGGGCTGTTGAGGTAGAGTGAGATTTTTTAAAACCGTGTTGATGATTAGGGGAGTGGAAGGTAGTTTGAATTTTGGTAAGTATGATTTTCTTCATTAGTTTGCACAAAGTGGAGAGGAGGGATATGGGTTGGTATGAAGACGAGAGGTTGGGATCTTTTCTAGGTTTTAATTTAGGTATGATGATTTTTTTTTTCAAGTGTGGAGGGATATAGTTGAGAGACCAGAATTAATTGAAGATATCTGTGATGTAATATAGCAGTAGGTCCAAAATGTTTTATGTGTAGATTAGAGATGTTGTCTGGGCCGGTAGCAGGGGAATATTTTAGGGTTTTAATAAGTTTAGTTATTTCTTGTGTAGAAAATGTATAGGGTTGGCTTCTAGTTGCGTTGTTTTGAGTTTGCGTATTATTCTTCTATTATTTGCATGTGAGGGTTTGTTGGATATAGCGGAATAGTGTTGTGCGAGATCATACTCGTCATTTGCAGCTGCCCAATTAAGAATTTTTTTCCATGCAAGAGGATACATTCCCCAATAGTCACATGTTCTTCTGATAAAATTTCCTTTACGACAACGTTCTTTCTCGTCTTCAGTCATCTCTCTCCACAATACACGAATGTCATCTATTAGAGAGTTGCTAACAGCAATGTGAGTACGCAAGAGTTTATTTAAACTTTCAGTGCGGTTAGATCTGGGGTATATGTTTGTTGTTGTGGAATGGTGTTTCTTTGTTTTATTAAGTTACAGATTTCAGGTGTCAGTGAAGAGTTGTAATGTTTTCTGTGGCTTTTTGGTATGTAAAGGTTTGAGTTTTTTTTTGATTACTTTGGTGAGTTTATCTCTGGCTTTATGTAGAGAGTGGGACCGTTGTGTTTGGCGTGTGCGGGGAGGTGAGTATTATTTTCTAAGTATTCTGAAAATTTTGTACAATCTGTCTTTTGGTAATTTGTGAAAGTTGAAGCAATTTTGGTGGATTTGACTATTTTTGTTTGATAAATGATTATTAATATCGGGAGGTGGTCTGATGGGAGATCAATTTCTGTATTCCATGTGATGTTGGCAAAGAGAGGCGATGGAGAGGAGAAAGTAAAGTAAGGGGATGTCTTGGTTTGGTCTTGTTTTGGGGGAGGGCTTCGAGTGGGACAATGCGTTTTGTCTAGTTTAATATGTTTAAATGAATCAAGTGCCGTTGAAGAATTGTGAATTCTCGATTGGTCAGAAGGATATTCTTCTGTAGCCGAGGCGCGTGTGGGCGGGTATTGAAGGTCGCCTCCTATTACCTAAGTGTTTAGTTGTATTTGATCAGGCGTTTAACAGTTTTGGTTTGTAATTGTTTGGTGCCAGTGTTGGGCATGTGGGATGTATTTGTTTATTATGTTTTGAGAGATGTTATTGGATGTGATTATAAAACGGAATTGGATATTAAGGAATTTGGGCCATTAAGTAGGTTGATAGTTTCTGTTGTGGTAGGACAAGCTGTTTTTTATTAGTGTTAATAGTGTATGATAATCTGGTTGTGTTTTAGAGTAAATTGAGTCATATCCATAATAAAAGGTGTTTTTTGGAGTGTTTTGTGGTATGTAGGCTTCCTGTATCAGGGCTATGTCGATGCTATGCTTGAAAAGAAAGGCTGAGATTTCGGAATGTTTATTGTTAAATGTTTAATGTTTATGTTAATGTGAAGGATTTTTATAGTAGAGTTAACTGTTCGTGCTTAAATTGTTGGGGGGTGGGGTGGTAGTTGGAGGGCTGCATATGAAGCAGAACCAAGAGTGTTTTTGCTGAGGTAAAATCATGAAGGGTGAACATTGGGTTTTGTGATCCATTTTTTGCAGTGGGAACATTCTATAGATGGTTGGTTTCTTGTGATGTGTTTATTGCAGATGGGACAGATAAATTATTGTGGGCCAGGGTTTGGATGAATTTCACTGGATTGTTTAAGCTTAGTGGTGGTGATGTTGATTAAGTTATTTTTGTTATCTAGGTGGGAGGAGATAAAGATGTGAGGGTGTTGGGGGAGATTAGTTTTAGTTGTTTTGGTCTGCGGGTGATTTTTATTGCTGGGGTATAAGATTTAAAATACAAAGCATACAATATAAATATAGCAGAAAAACAAAACAAAAAAAAAGTACAGGATAATTAACACAAATAAGATATACATGTTATAAAAGTTATACAAATTGTATAACAGAGAGGGCCATCTATATTATGGTACAAGTTGAAGCCCATGAATAGTATTACATTTGCTACATGCAGGTTTAGACAAATACAGATTTGGTTATAGTTAAGGTTATAATTGTTGAGTGAGAAGATGTGACACAGCATAAAAGAAAGATTTTGCTATTAAGGTCAGGTATACGAGAATTTGTTCTGTGTAGAGTGGGAAGACGATTGTGAAATATCATTGCTTTCTCTTTGGGAACTTATTTTCCGGTTGAGGGAGTATGTTCCCTTTAGGTCCTGTGCGGAGGAGACCAACGTTTGGCACGGACACGCCACCGAGGAGGGCAAGTCTGTCCCTGAAAGTCTATTTTCTTTTATGTTATTGTCGTTGTTGCTGTGTTGCTTTGGCCCATATCATTATATTTTATGTATTATTTTATTTATTATTATTATTTATCTTTATTTTATTATTATTATTAATATATTAATAAATAATAAGTAAAAAATTAATAATAACATATAATGAATAATAATATATAATAATATATAATAATAAAAATAAATATATAGATAATATATATACATTCTGCTATATAATTACCATAAAATGAATATCTAATATTTTATTATTTTATTATTATTGATAATAATAAATATAATAATAGATAATATAATAATAATAAAACTTATAATATAATATAAATCATTGAAAAATAATATATACATTATAATATAATAATATAATAAGCCATAATAATAATATATATAATAATAATAATAATAATAATAATAATGAATAATAAAAAATATTAAATATATGAATAATTAATCAATAATTCAGATAATAATAATAATAATAAAATAACAACTAATAATAAAATATATAATCAATAATAATTCAATAATGATATACATAGATAATAATATAGAAAATAATATACATAATTAAATATATATGAGATAATAAAATAATAATAATCAAATAAAATAATATGTTAATAATATTTAATACAATAATAGTATATATATAATCAATATAAATAATACAGAATACTATAACAAAAGTGATAATAAAATGTAATAATAATAATAATAAATGATAATATAATAATAATAAATAATATAATGAATAATATAGTAAGTAATAAGTAATGATAATATAATAAAACAAGTACATTATTTTTTATTAATAAGTATATAAATTGCCAAACGTTATCAGAAATGTTTAAGTCAATCGAGTTAGAAGGCTTTTTTCACACGCTAAAATTCTAAAATTCGAAGACTTATTTGTTTCTCTAAGAGAGAGAGCTCACTATTGAGCGCATGCCATCATGTTTTTAAAATATCGCCGTTTATTTCCTTTCCATACGTTCGGGTGTCGGTCATAATGAGACAAAAGTGTAGAGTCTCGTGTCACGTCACCGAATATATCTCTCTCTCTCTCTCCTCTCTCTCTTCTCTCTCTCTCTCTCGTCTCTTCTCTGGGCACCACTACTGTACTAGAGAGTTCTCTCTCTCTTTCTCTTTCTGCATCGTCAAAGACTATTTTTGGCGCGCACGCCCTCCTCTCGATCGTTGCTCGTCTCTTCTCTCCCCTCTGTCTTCTTCTCTCTCTCTTCTCTCTCCTTCTCTCTTCTCCTCTCTCGTCCCTTCTCCATCCCTCCTCGACTCCTCGTCTCTCTCTCTCTCTCCCTCTGCCGTCTGCGTCCTCCTCCCCCCATCGTTTCCGCGCTGCTGGCTTCATATCTGCTCTCTCTCGTCTCGTTGCTTAGGCGTGTATTATATTCTGATTGCTGGAGGTAATGTAGCTTCTCTTTATCTAAAATTTCCTGCTTTCTTGTATTTCTTTCTTCTCTCTTTCTGCTCCTCCCCCCTCTGATCGTATCTATCTTATGGTAGATAGCACTGATCGACCGATCTAGTTAGCTATATTATCTATGTATCTTGCTATCCTATCCTATTATCTATCTATCTTAACTCTATCTAATCTATCTATCTAGTCTATCTATCTAGTCTTTATCTACGTCTCTATCGGTTATCACTGATTTTATTGTGTAATACTGTACGGCGCTCACCTCCTTTCATATGCCCTCTTCGGTCGTTCTCCTTCTCTCGCCCATCCGTTCTTCTCTTCTCTTCATCTCTTTCTCCTCTCTCCTCTCCTCTCTGCTTCCGTCTCTCCTCGGCTCTCTTCTCTGCAATCGGACCTCGCGTCTCTCCTCCTCTGAGCGTTCTCTCCGTTGCACGTCTCGCCTGCTCCTCTTACTGTCTAGGCTTGGGAGATAAGTAACAATGTGTGCAGTCTCGTCTCTCTCTCTCTCTCTCTAATTTGTGAAAGAAACGTCCCTGATTATAACGCATTGATTAATATCTTCAATATAATTATATCTAGGAAATACAAGCATCACTTATGGCAATCCCTAATTTAGTTGTCAGTTGTTCAATAGTCCTTTTGATTACTGAACCCTTTCAAAAGTCCATGCCTGACCATTTTGGCGAGTCGTATCGAAAGGATTTCAGATTGCTTTTCATGTATGCTAGTTTATTTTCATGGATATTGTGTGCGAGGGTGTTGGAAACTATGAACTTCGGTAAGAATAGTATTACACTGGCAGAAAAATAAAGAAAAGAAAGACATTTTTTTTTGGCTGCCAAGGATAATTTCTCTATCTCGGAATTTATCTGGTATAATCGGGTGTGCTGATTCAGAAATGCATTTGTTTTCGCCTCAAAGATTTGACCTTAGTTCTTGTGAGATAGCAGGAGTGTTCGAGCGATTGCCTCTTATATGCAATATAACACCGATTTTTTAATGCTGATTGTTAACGGTACATTTCGTTTTTAATTATTGGTCTTTTTAATACGGGCTTACGATTTTAATATATACTGTGCTTAATTTTTTCCATATTTTCAGAACATATGAGTACTTCACGAGAGAGCCTGTTTGAATAACCCATATGTCTTTGCTGACATATTTGTGGTGAATATTCGCCCAGGACGAACCAGAGAAATTATTTACTCAACTTTGTGAAGCAAGCATTGTCTGGCTAAGACTTTGGACGAAAACTCGGGAGACAGCTGTAAGTCTTGGGGCCTCCCCATATTGTTTGCTGTGTAGAAGACGTGTGTCGAAAATCTACCGTCAGTGGAGAAAAGGGACGAAGAAAGAAGGTTTAAATTTGTTTTAAAATTTTTGCTTTTTTGTTAATGTGAAAGGTATCAATGTTACAAGAACGGTTAAATTTTTAGTATCCGATTAAGAATCCCAGCATAGGCGACCTGTACCCCTAACTCCGACGAAGGAATCCCCATACGCCAAGTGTTCATCTACAACTCTCCAGACCTACTTGTCTGATGGAAGAAGATTAAGTCCAGGATTTGGTGTGCACACGTCAGCATATAGCTGGTAGTGATATAAAATAGTACTCTATCAAGCAACAGTTCCTCCCAGGAAGCGATCAAATGATTTACGTACGAGAGTTCGTGAGTTCTCTCAAGCAAGAGTTCTGAGCTTTTTAGCATATAGACTAAGGTGAAAAACGAAATGTGCCCTCAGGCGAATGTAAAATGTAAACTTTTTTTTTTCTTCGGAACAAGAGCGAGGTAGTACTTCTTTCATATTTCATTGAAGAAGAATGGACTCTAGTCTATCTGTAGGAACAATCACTGGTCCTCTGACAAATGGGGTTACCTTAACTACCTGCCAGAAGATGTGGCGATGTTATGGATAGTTCAACCGATGAAGGCTGTGAAATGTTTTTTATTGTTACATGGAATAGTTATGCATAGATATCCAATATGGTCACACTCACAAAACTGGTATGAAGAGGGGGATATGAAAAATAAAGAATGAGTCTTGCAGAGAGCTCTAGATATAATGAACACCATGGTCTATAATGCGGTTGATTTATTTATACAGGATTGGGTCAACATTACTTGGCAGGAGCATAAGCGGATAGTATGAAGTACCCTTGTTTTCATATTGCCTTTGGGATAGTAGGGGTACAAAGAAGACCACTGGGATAAAGTTGTATGGCCTGCTAGGAAAATATGACTGTAGGTGCATTCAAATTTCATTAACGAACCACTGGTTGAGCAGGGGAAAAATTATTTTCCCACCACCACAGATCATACTTCTAGGACTGATGAAGCGCAATTGTTAGTAACGCCACATAGACAATAGTGAAGATGTGTGCAGTATGTGAGGTTTCAAATGATGTTTGCAGATTTTTTCAAGGCGAGGGTTGAGGTATGGAGAAAATCAAAAGGAGCTGGATCTTTAGCGCGCCTGCAAATCTCGCCAAATCCAGTCAAACAGGATGACAAGTTTCATAAATTCCCATGACTTGATTTGAAGCATCTTGCGCTGGGAAGAAAAATATTTTGTCTTTGGTGTTCAGGAACTTTTGGGGGCAACCCATACAATCTGCCAAATATGTAGAAGCCGTAACAGAAAATTTTTCAGACTTAAAAAATTTGAAGGCTAATATAAGCATAAAAGTTCACTTTCTACATTATTCAATTAGAATGGTTTCCCCTTTCCGGATAATTGCTAGGATGTTATATCGTGGGGAAAAGGGAGAGGTTCAACGAAAGATATCAAGGTAATGGAAAGAAAAGAATTGCCAGTAGGAAGAGGGATACCAATGATGGAAGCAGGCTTATTAGTGGAGTTCAACGTGATTGAGTCCCATTCTGGCACCACGCCCACCAGAAGACCAATCATATTAGACAGCGGGATTTGTTAATGCATTTATATTCGTGCATTTCATATGGTAGCTCGAGATATGAGAATGTTTTCCGCTCTATTAGCATTTTTAATGTACATTGATTCATCTAACGATATTTGATATATATATTTCAGAATGTTTTTTGGTTTTCCTTCATTTTCTATGACATAACATAAATTGTTGTTATCTAATCGTGATTTGTGGGTGACACCCTTGTATCTCAAAACCTAGAGGCCAATTTAGGAAAAAAAGACCGGAAGTCCATACTTTCGGAATAGGGCAACTAAGTTTACCTATAAATGATGATCTTCAAATGTTCTTGGCCCGCAAAAAATCTTTGTATGCCAGTGTTATTCTTTAGGGTAACCCCTCAGGTCAGGGTACATTTTCACCAAGATTTCTGCTGGTATTATGCAGACGTCAAACCTCAAGGTATTTAATTTTAAGTGTTAACTGAACACTGCTTTTCAATTGTCTTTTATTCAGTATATATACTCGTGTGTGTAAATTTTTTTTATATATATGAAAGTATATGATATTATATATACTAGTATATAGCTTATAATATATATATATATGTAATATTTATATATTATATTATTATATATAAGTTTAGTACATTATATACTATATAATATAATATATTATATTTTCTCACCTTTCTCACACCCAACCTCCTGTAGGCGTATGCGCTCTGTCAGCTGTTCTTTGCACGAAGTTCATAGGGTGTTCGAAAGGCAAGACAAGAGTTTCGTTGACAATTTGGGATGACGGTTGGTGGTTTTTCTAGGCCTAATCCCAACCGCCCATTTCATTAAGGAAGATGTAGAATCCGTGCCAAAGAGGGCGTTCCCGAGCCTCTGAGAGGCGCATCGCGAAGATATCGACAAGCTGCGGTCGGGGGAAGTTCAACCCATCCGACATCTAGGCCAGGAAATGTCACGATTATTGCCATTATTTTTTTTAAATCCAAAATGTGTTTTTATTCTATTATTCATACTTCTAAAAGAACTGATTGAATGATTTTTTGGTGCAACTCAACAACCTAATATCTATTGAAATATTGCTTCAAGTATATTTTAACAATTAATAAATTTTGAAAAAAGAACTGCGATAAAATTTTTTTTGTTTGCTCTCCTCTTCACACTTCGTTAAAATATCAATTTAATAAATTTTTGTTTTAATAATTGGTTTTAAATTTTATAATATTGAGGAGAGCTAACAACCACATCAACTCTTCTCGGTATAGATTTTTTCATAATTTTAATTTCCTACTGGTTCTAAATAATAAACTAGCCTTAACAATGCGTTGAAGCTCTTATTCAGGAAAAAAAAATAGCTTCTAGAACTTTCTCATTTAACAGCTCTCTTGAAGATTTCATCAGCTTCATTTCAGTCTCCTAACTCCAGAGTCTTCTCATTTTTCTTGCATTTTTCATTTCCCTGTTGTTAATCAAGTCCAATCCGGACGACAGTCAAGTAAAATGATATATATTGTATATGATATAGTAGCATATATATATATAAGTATATATATAGTTATAATCTAATTATATATATAGTATTATAAGTATATGATATATATATATAGTCTGTAGTATTACGTATTTATTATATATATTATATTTTATATGTGAGTGCGCTGTAGATGATAACTATGAGTACATATATGTGGGATGTCGTGTGTGGTGTGGTGGTGTGTGTGCATGTGTTCTGGGTAGTATCAGGGGTATAGAGAGGTGAGAAAATTAACGGGGGGGGATTAGGGAACAAAGTTTAGGTTCACAGATCTAAGTGCTGAGCTATGGTCGGTCAGAATGGCTAAGTTAATGAATGAAATTTTTTAATATTTATTATTCGCGTTATTTTTATAAGGGATTTATTATACTACAAATGAAAAGTTCAGAATTAATATGATTTCTTTTTAAGGGAAAGGCTTCCCCTGAAACGTGCTAAAGTTCTTCATATTTGCAAAGATCATGACGAGATGTAATATTAATGTGTGGCATACGAGTGAGGAAAAGGGAACGTGGCGATATATAGATGGCCTGGAAACACACCATGCCACCCCCTCCCCCCTCCCAAAACTTGACCTTTTTTTTCAAGTTCTCTACGCACTTTAAGGGGCGTTCTTTAATTCCTAATATAGGGGATTAACCTGGGCTTTTTTGTCTTGCGACTAATGCTGGCTCTACCCGTGTGTACACGAGCCTAAAATTTTTCATCATAAGGTAATTTTTCCATAATTAAAATAAAAAATACCAAGTTGAAATAAATTTTCTTATACAGCCATTGATCTCTGCTACGACCGCCCAATTGGAGCGTGTGTATGGTAGTGTATGTAGGGTTGATATATGTGAGTATATTATACATAAATGCATGGTTGTTTTTACGATTATTGGCTTCGGTGATTTTCCTAAGTATACATCGTTTTTAGTATTATTTAGGAAGAAGTTCTCTTTCTTGGATTCCAGAGTAAAAATGGATTTTTTATTCTGGGAATAGTATATATTCTATATATATACTATATATGTATTTATAGATGATATATAATAAGCGTGCATAATCTTCCACGTATCTTTAGTATATATATATATATATGTATTATATTACTTAGCATTATAGTAAAATAATAGTATATAATATATTACTAGGTGATGGGCGGGCAAGTACGCCGAATCTGGTGAATGCTGCATGCGCAAAGAGCCATAGCGAACGGGGACTTTTACGAAGTAATGGTATTATAATTGTGATAGAAGTGGTATACAATACAAGTAAAATGGGATAAATAGAGATACAAAGCAAAAATTACAGTTCAACCCACCGCATCATTTGACTTTTGCTTTCCGTCATTTGCTATTTATTTTGACGAGGATTTGATGTAGTTTCACATGGGACAGTAAAATCTCTTTTATGATATATATTATATATGAGTATATATATATTATATATAATTTATATGATATATATATATATATATATATATATATAATAATATATATATATTTAATATAGTATATAATATTAATATATGTATATATAATATATGATATAAGAGGTAAGATATATATATATATATCATTATATAATTATATCATATTATATAATATATATGTAATATGTATTAGTAATATTAATACATTAATGTTGTAGAAATATATTATAATTAATATTGGAATATTGTATATATATTTATTAATATACGGTATACGGTTATGTAATCGTATATATATATTATATATGTATTCATGTGAGCAATATATTATATATATATAATATCTATATATACTTCTATATATGTATAATATATATAATATATATATGATATACTATATATAGGTATGATATATAGTCAGATATGATATGATATATAATAGATATATAACTATATACTATATATATATATCTTAGTATATAGTATATGTATATATTATAATAAGGTATATATAAATCGTAGGGGATCAGTAATAGTATATCATTATTATATATATATACTTAGTATATATATAATATACTATAACTACTATATATAATATATATATATAGTTATACTATATACTATATCAGATATTATTAAGATATAGCGGGTGTCTATACTTAGAGATCGATTGTAGTATAGCGATTGATGAGCGAGCAGTGGATGTCGTAGACGGGCTTGCAAACTAACAGAATTAGTTGAGCGGTGCACAGGTGGTTTTAGGAGTTGTTAATAATGATATTATATTAATATAGATGAAATAGAAAAATACTTTCCAAAGAGATAATGAGGATTTTAGTGACGTAGTAGTATGTATCCCTAGTAGAGTATATATAATATAGATAATATAGTTATAAGTATATAATAGTCACATAGCGTATATATCGAAAGTATTAGTATATATATGCGCTCCTAGCTCAGTGTGTAAGTTATAGTAATGAATTAGTGAGTATATATATATATAGCTATATATATAGTAAGGATATGGCCGTAGCTAGGCGAAAAATAAAGAGCACTATAAATAATATACGATATATATATATATTATGGTTATAAATGTCTACTATAAAGCGGGTGTTATGCAAATCTCTCTTGGATGTACTTAGATGTGATCCTTCAATTTGTGTAATACCTGAACACACAAGACTACATCAAATAAGCTGTCAAACTGCTGACTCAATGATCCCAACACTCTTCTCCCAACAAGGGAAGCACCCCAAAAATACTTCTGTTCGGGCATCTAAATCAGTAAACTTAAACGATTCCCCAAATAGACCATTCCGCCTGAAATTCACACTTTACAACACATACAGTCATATGACATTTATCCAAATTCTATCGGCATTCCCAAACTTCAAAACAAAATTATCCACCTCTTACAAGCAAATCTTCTCCTACAATTGTAGTATATCGTATAAATATCCGCTTGGCTTTCGAACATGTGCTTCAACCCTTTATAGGTAACATATATCCCCGCCGTCCAACAAAACTGACCCTGATTTTATACATTATACACAAAGAATTCATCATCGCCTCAATCCACAAACCATCAATTCCTTACAAGTTCTTGAGTGGATAACGAGATCTAAGTTTATTCACCTTACAGTCCGTTACATACACTTTAGATGTCTTCTTAGAAACCATTATAAAGACTCCGCAAAACATTCAATCTTTATTATAATTTCGCAATCAAAAAAGCTCATGTTTACTAAAACCCTCGATCCACAATTTTTTCATCGTAGACAAGAAAATAGTCACAACAACACTCTGGCTTATCAATGGCTCCCCTTCGACACTCTGGCAAAATATGATGGGAATAAAAATTGGGGAACACAACAACCTAAAACAATCATACCATATCACACCAACCTCCTCATACCTACCTCCGAACATTCCTCAATATAGTGTTGGTCGCCTTATAACCCGTCCAACAAAAAATTTACAAATGAATCTACTAGATGTCATCATATCGATGTCTATTACTTATAGTGAAATTTTACTATTGATTTCGGAAAATGACAACCCTCCCATTCCTTGATTGATACTTTATTAACTTGGCATAATTCAATCTAGTAGCGTCACGTTTTTCAGTTTTACAGAAAAGACAAACATCCAACCATGCCTAACCTTATCCACTGGTTTTCCACTCAACCAAGAAACTATAGACACATTTAGCGAACTCTAGCAGCACTATACTTCCGCGCACTCCGTATCTGTTCCTCTAATCATCTAGACAATGAAACAAAACTCCTTTTTTCTACCTTCAAAAATTTAAATTATCCCCCTAGTAACATCAAATAGAGTGGTGCCGCACTACAAAAAGCCAAGAACACAAAATACACCCCACCCCCCAAGAACCATCATTCAACACTCACCAAACTTTCTCCCATTTACCGAGTACAAAATCAATCAGAAACACAACAACAACCAATACCATTACGTACACTCAAAATAATTCCTTCCCCCTTCAGCACTGCAAAAGACCCCACTATACAAATATCGCCTTACTTAGTTAACTGGTGTTACACACAAATCTGCTTTATCATACTGCCTTTTGTTTATTATTAAGGACTTTATAACTTGTAATCATAATGTAACCATTGTCAACTAACAACTTTCATTAATAACATATTATTCATAACTTGTCAATCACAACCATAGAATTACTCTTATCAAAGAAATAACAGTTGCAACCAATCACTAATATTAAAAAACGACAAATAATACTCAAAAAAAGAAGATAATAGAAAATTTCAAAATACAATTTACAAATAAACAATCAACTTCAATATCCAACAGCTGGTGAATATACGGCTCCGATGTCAGTAACCAAAATCTAAGTAATTCTCTTCATCAAAATACCTTCATTTCAACTAAAACGGAAATAACAACCAACGAAAACGCCGGCCCTGCGCGCGTATCTGGCTATGATCCGTGCGTATTCCGGTCCGATTCCTTTCCTCCGTGTTCTCGTCGCGCCCTTTCACGGCGCCATCTATCCAAATTCCTTCCATGTCCATGCCAAGTATCATAGCCACCTCAGTCTCGCCGAAGGAGGTGTAGTACAACCCGTACAACGAAAGCAGCATCGAAACTACCCTAATATAAATGTATGTGTTTTAATGATAAAGAGCAATTAAGTGCCCCAGTCCCCGCCGTTGTATGGAGTAATAAAAACGCTTTGTTTTAAGCTTACCCTTGCAATTTTAGTCCCGCTGATCTAAAATAAAGAATAATTTTAGACTATCGCCCCATCGAGTTAACACCTAGAAGAATAATTGAAAGGTACCCAAAGGGAAAAGAAAAAATCTCTTCTATATATAATACTATTTATATAATTATATATATATATAATAATAGTATATATAATATATATAATATATAATTATATATATATATATAATATATATTAATACTATATATATAATATACTATTATATACTATAATATATAGTATATATGCCCTGCTGCTTCCCTAACCTTCTCGCATTTCTCTTTTTATCTCGCCGTAAATCTGTTCCCCTTTTTCTTTCTTTTATACCATCACTTAATTGGAGAGACTCCTTCCTGCTCTTTCTGAAATCTCTGATCGCATATCCATTGGAACGGCTCGTGTCATACGCCTTGGTGTAATCATCTTATCCATTTGTTCGCTGGCAGACTCGTTTGACTCTCCAGACTTGAAGCGCTTATCTCTAATCGTACATTTTACGACTAAATGGTAGAAGGCTAAGCCAGCTTACCTTTAAACCCAACTTTTCCCCCACTTAACCATTTGACTTGACAAAAACTTTGACAAACCGTGTGATTTGTGGATATTGGACTGTTGAACGGATCCGGATTGGTGGAACTTCCCTAACATCTGCTGGATGTCTAATACTAAGTATATATATATTTAACTATATTTATATTAAATATATATTTAATATGTATATATATATATATAACTAATTTATATTATATAATAATATAATTATATTATATATATATATTATAGATATTCAAGTATTAATATTATATACGTATATTATATTATATATATATATATTATTATTATATAATATATATATATCTAGTATAACAAGAGCGCATGATCTGGTATGGGACTCGGAATCTCCTGGAAATGCCGCGAATCGCTGGAGGATCCAGGACACCTTGGGAAAGAGTGCTAGTTTTCGCGGAAACTGGAAACCTGGAACTGGAACCTCCTCCAAAAAAAAAAAAAAAAAAAAAAAACACAACAATAAAAACAAAACAAAAGAATAATAATAATTCAAATAACAAATTAAAATTAGAAAAAAAATAAAATTAATCAAATTCAAAATTAAAGTTAAAAAATTAAATATGATAATTTTTAAATAGAATATAATTAATAATAAAATAGTATTTGCGCGTGAAGGTATCCTCTATTTTCCGGTTCCTGTTTGTGGCCCGGCGCCGCCTCCCGATCAGCCTCGAATGGCGGTTCCCGGGACGAGTGCATCCCCTTCGGAGACTGGGTGCTGGGTTCTTTCCAGATTTAGAAGGATCTTAGAAAGGATGAATGCACGGAGTGCGTTAACGAGAGACGGGGAAGGTGGAAGAAGGAGGAAGATGAGGAGAGGAAGATAGGAGGAAGGAGAGAATGGTGTCTGGAACCTCCGAGGAGGGTCCCATCTGAATAAAAGACAGAAGAGTGGTCTTGGCTAAGAAGAGACGGGGAAGAAGGAGGAGGTGAGAGAAGAGGAAGGAGGAAGGAAGGATGTATTGGAACCCTCGGAGGAGGGTCCCCAACTGAAATAAAAGAAGTTTAAATTGCACGGAGTGCATAAGAGAAGAGCGGAGGAAGGTGAAAAGATGAATACAGACAAACGTCTCCTCGTTCAATCCTCGGGCTCGCTCATCGAATCCTGATATTTTAAAAAATTTGTAGAGAGGGAGAGAAGGGGTTAAAGAGAGGGGTGAAGAGAAGGAGGGAGAGATAGAGGGAAAGAAAATCTAATGTAATAGCTTAAGCCTAAAAGGTGCTAAGGTAATCACTGCCAATTTAATAAGTAATAATTTATGATTTTTGTGGTAAGAGGGCGGAGAGATTTAATTCCTTTGTATTGAGCCCTCACCTCAACTTGACAGGTTTAAAAAATTTATGACATTTTGTAAGAAGGGGAGATTAATTCTTTGTATTGAAACCCTCACTTCAACTGTGACAGGTTTAAAATTTTAAGTAAAATAACACTTGCGCTGGGAGAAGATTTTGAAAATAAGTATGTGTGAAGGTACCCACCCAGCCTATTAACAAAGATAACTAATAAATTTTGTTTTTCACAAATATAGATTACGTGTTTGTCTTGACCCTCAGCTTCAACGCGGTTCAGGTATACAAAAAGTTTAGACTTTTTTAGAGAAGGACTAAGCGGCTTTGACAAAGGAATTATCAGTTAAAGCCTAAAGGGGTAAGGTGGTATCAGTTGCAATCATATAAGCGTTATAACATAGGGTTAAAGTTTGAACAAAACACCAAATGTTTCTGTATATTGACACATTTCTTTGTTCTTTAGCACATACAAATATGACGTTCAACCCTGCTACACAGAGGGGGCGAGAACACACAATTACATATATCATACATTAATATCATATCCTGAGCAAATACTCTCTCTACACTAACTAACTAAACTAACTAACTACCTAAGAACCTAAACTACTAACTAACCGTAACTGAACTACTCAACTGAACTAACTAACTAACTAACTAACACTAACACTAACTATATAATATATATATATATCATTATCATATATATATAATATATAGTAATATATAATATATAATTATATATATATTATATATATATATAATATTTTATAAATATATTATATAATTATCAAGCCAAATTAGCCGACACAGATGTCTCTTGAATTTCTTAAGGGTCTGTTCATATTTAAATATATACATTTCGTTTTCTAAATTTTTATTAGTTTTCTAATATTTATAATTTTGTTAATATAGTAAACAATGTTATTTATCATTTATTTTGGTTTTCTTTTCTTTAGACATTTTGTCTTTTACTATAAAAAATATATTTATTTTGGTTTAATTTGCTTTAAATATGATTTATTAACGTAAAAAATTTCATTTTTACAGACCCTAAGAAGCAGTACCTCAGTAAAAGTCAGTAAAACTCGTAAGCAGTAAATCAGGTCATCAGTAAATCAAGTATAAATGCAGTAAATCAAGTAAATGCAGCTAAATCAGTAAATCAATGACTCGCCTTCCCAGCCATCTTCTAATCCTTCCATGATTATTGATTCTTATTGATCTTTGATCTTCAAGGTCTATTTTTTTTGTATAACATGATTCTCAAAAATACTTTTAGTTATTTGTTTTTGGTTTTCTCTTTAACATTATGTTTTTTTACTATTCAAAAATTTATTTATTTTTTTTGTTTTCTTTACCATTTTGTTTTCCTTCTCAAAAAAAATTATTTCATTTTTGTTTTGTTTTCTTTTGAAACATTTTGTTTTTAAATATAACTAAAAAAAAAATTTGTTGCCTTTTTTTGTTATATATATAAAAATTTCCGAATTCATGCGACATAATTTAAAAAGCAGTAAATCAGTAAGATCAAGTAAATCAAGACTGCCTTCCTTCCTCCAGGATCCATTTTTAGCTCTGGTATTATTGCATGCTATTGCACTCTATTGACCTATTGATCATGTTTATTTTGTATAAATAACAGAAAAACTTTTATTATTTTGTTACTAATTTAAAAAATTTATGGCATTTACATACCTAGAATGCAGAGCTCAATTTAGCTCAGTTCGAAATTCACACTGACATATTATCCCCAAGCACCTATTGAGATATTGATTGATACCAATGCTACTTGGCTGTCATTTTCTAGTCAAAAATAACTTACATCAAAAATAAACGTTTCTGTAATACACTGATAACGAATATATCTGAACGTAGCATTATTCCTATTATCTAAAGCTAACATACATTCACTGAACTACAGATTACTGTCTAGCAACAAGCCTAGAGACGTCAGCATGAAAACTGTTTTCTGTTAATCACAAAGTCCCACACTTACAACAGTAAAAGTACTCTACTAACATAACATACAAAAACGTACCATATCACACATCTTGTCATGCATAACTCCTCAGCGTATGAATTAATTTGCTAACATGTCACAAAGTTCGATACTTATCAATAGGTAAGTAGTAACAACACTACAAAACTCAATGATATGCCAAACTTTTTTTCCAACAATAGCGAGCAACAGCTAAAGCAGTATTATCTAGTACAAAAATCTTAAAAAAATGACCACATCTATTAAAGATACCAACATCGTGAACTATGAATTGACACTACCTTCATACAAAGATGCAACTCATATCAATAATAAATTATTTTTTGAAGAGCTATGATTAACGTATACAGTTAAGCAAAATCTTCTCGGATGAGCCTTAACCATAACCTCAGCAAAATAAACTATAGTAACCATATTATTTTATATTATTATTATTATTATTATATTTTTATATTATTAA
>JABUQX010128117.1:5000-14584 GCA_015478945.1 Trachelipus rathkii
CACACCATCCAACTCCCGAATGCGTTCATTCTACATTTTATCAATTCTTTTCACACCTAACATGCTCTTAAGATTGTCCTCCTGAATCTATTGGAACTTAGATCTATGGCTCTTATTCTAGACCATAATTTTAGTACTACACATTAACACAAGTAACAGCATACCCTCATGGAAAACCCTAGCACACCCAAAACTTAGTCCCTTAACATCCAAAAAGGATTTAATTGCACCAGATACCTTCCTACCATTCATAACTTTGCTACTGCACTCTGCATCATCCGTTCCCTTTTCATTTAACATATATCCTAAATATTTAAACTCAGATACCTGTTCCAGTTGTTCACCATCTAACATGACTTCACACTGAGAATTCTCCTCCCTCATTACCATAACCTTACTCTTATCTAAATTCACTTTCAAACCCCTCCTTTTACACACCTCTTTTAAACTCTCTTCAGATTCACTACACAAAATCAAATTATCAGCATGAAATAAGCAGTGCACTCTCCATTCTTTTTCATTCTCCGTCATTCTAATACCTTCCCATGCCAACCCTACCTATGATTCTTTCATAACCCTAATCCATATACAAATTAAATAACCAAGGAGACATAACACATCCCTGCGTCACTCCGCTATTAATATTAACTCCATTTATTCTTACACACGCTAAATTATTGCCATACATACTTTTCATTCCATTCAGAAGCCTACCATCAACATCATATATCTGTAACAACTGTCACAGAGCTTCAATATTGAACCTGTCATACTCCTGTTGCAAGTTTATAAAAACTAAACACACTTTATTTTGCTTCTCTCTCATTTTCTCGGTCTCTTGTTTCAATGATAAAATTTGATCCACACATAAACTACCAATTCTAAAGGCACGTTGTTCTTCACCAATCAGTCCTTCAGTCACTTAATGTACTCTTTCGACCAAAATACCAGCATATATCTTCCCTACAACACTCAATAAACTAATTCGCCTATTGTTAATACAGTTCAGCTTATCCTCCTTACCCTTATATAAATGTACTATTACTGCTCTTCTCCAATCAATTGCATTTATAGTCTCCATGAAGGTTTTGTTACCCAACTTTCAAATCCATTCAATCACCATCTCGCCTCCATTCTTGATCATTTCACCATTAATTCCATCTATGCCTGCAGAATTGTCATTCTTCAACTTTTTCACTCTGCCCATTACCTCCTCCTTACTAATTACCTCATCCCTAAAATACATATTTCTTCTTGCACCAGCAAATCCACACATTCACTATCACTTCTTCATTACTGCCAATGTTTTTCAGATTTTCGAAGTGTTCCATCCATACTCTTCTCACATTCATTTCATCAGTTACGAAAGCATCATCTCTATTCATTATTCGATGTAAATTCTCTTAATTCTCATTTCTCAATCTTTCGCGCTTCATACCAGAAATGCTTCCTATTCCCTTGTAAGTCCTCGTTCATTTTCCTTCCAAACTGTTCATTTACCTCATATTTCCTCCTACGTATGCAACTTTTAGTCTTTCTTTTTTCTCCTTATATAATTACAAATATCTTTCTTTTGAAACATCATCATTGGCTTTTAATACATTCAACCACGCATCTTTCTCACTTTTAACCTCTTGCAATACCTCTTCATTTCACCACTCCCTGTTATCATTTTTACTTCCTACTTACAGTTACATACTTCTCTTGCACTACTAACAAACGCATCCTTCATTTGTGTTCAGATTTATTCAGTTATATCTTGTTCACATTCAACTGATTTATATACAAGGGAGCTCGTTGAAATACTTTTTCCCTTACATCTCCGCATTTGCTAGCGGTTAAATTTTTGCTCATAATTCTTCCCACTTCCTTTCTTATCACCTTCCTCTCCATCCAAGCTCTTTCTAATTTAATCTTACATAAAACAACAATGAATAATCAGGATAGATCCAATCCCTAACCCACTTCACTGTGGTATAAATCATCCATCACATACTTCAAGCATTCTCCCTGTCTTCACAGCAACAAAATTAAATCATAATTTGTCACCTGTCGATACCCTCTCTACCAACACCAACTCTAGTGTAATTATAGTTATAATGCAGATGTTAAAAGCCACTGATGTATATAATTAAATTCTAAACTGAATGCATGTTAAATTAAGATTAAAAGATAAATTTTAAATTAACATCCCCATTAGTATTAAATAATAATTCAATATAATATATAATGCCATGGAAATTAAAAAAAAAAAAAAACTGTTTCGTTGTAACGACTTAGATAACGTAAATCATTTGAAATAATGTAGTAAAAATAATCTTATACGCCTAAGATTAAAAAATTCAAATATATTGCTTTTATAATTTATATAACAGTTGGTATCTCTGCCTTACAAGGACTTCTTCTAAAACATCATTTTTTTCAAACGATCGATTTATGTTACTAAGCAAGAAAACTGAAACAAATATACCGCAAAATGATAACTTCGTAAGGGGAAAGAATGGTAAATAATAGATAAATTGAATAATAATAAATAATAATAATAATAATAATAATATGTATAATAATGAATAATATATAGATAATAATAATCAGATAATAATAATACTAATAATATAATAATGAAAATAATAATAATAATGATAATAATAATAATAATAATAGAAATATAATATAATGAATAATAAATATATAATAATAATGAATGAAGAATAATAATAATAAGTAATAAGTAATAATAATGATAATAATAACTAATATAAAATAGATAATAATAGATAAAAATAATAATAATAATACATAATAATATAATGATAATAATAATGAATAATAATAATAATAATAATAATGAATATAATAATATAATAAATAATATAATAATAATGAATGATAATATGAAGAAAGTCATATAAATGAATAATATAAATATTATATTTAATGATATATAATAATGAATAATAATAATAATATATAAGTAATAATGAATAATAATAATGATAATAATGAAATGAATAATAAATATAAGTAATAATAAATAATAATAATAATAATAATAATAATAATAATAATAATAATATAATAATAAATTTCTTATAATTAAAGAATTTAAAAAGAAAAAAATTATAATAAAAAAAAATAAGAAAAAATAAGTATTTTATAGGGAAAACTGCTAGTAAAAGAGGATTTAAATTTTATTTAATTATATGGAAGGTCTCGTCAGTCTCCCTTTAAATTTTTTGTTTGAGGAAAAAGGTGGAGCGTTTCTCCTTTATCAGCGATTGATTAAATACATCCTCTCTAAATAGAAATTAATAGATTTGAAGCGTTGTTCTAGATTATAATTAAATCAACACAAGCAATTCAATTAACAAGGGTTAACAATCTCTCTCTCTCTCTCTCTCTCTCTCTCTCTCTCCTCTTCGTCTTTCTCCTCTCTCTCTCTCTCTCGTTCCTCTCGTCTCTCGTCTCTCGTCTCTCATCTCTCTCTCGTCCTCTCTCTCCGTCTCTCTCTCTCTCTCTCTCTCTCTCTCTCCCATTCGGTCTCTTCATTTTCACTCACTTCAGATGTCTATTATCTTTCTATCTAGCACTTTCTGTAATCAAATCTTTTATCTTTCATTAATACTCTCCCTGGTTTGGATTTCTTTCGATCTTTCCCCCGAGGGAATAGGAAAGAGAATCGAAATCTTAAAAAAGTGACAAATATAGATAGGACCGAGAGGAAGACGAACAGGAAACAAGGTAAAAAACAAGAGAATGGCCCAGGGGGAACGAATCGGAACATTGGCAGGAAATTCGGTCAGGTTGCACGGATCTCCCCAGGAACGGTGACGCAAAAATTATTGAAGAATGAGCACAGCTTACATCACACAGTTGACGGACGGAATTCAAGAAAAGTGAGGTTTGAATGGAATTTACAAATATCCCTATTTATGCCATGGTATATAGTCGAGGTTATCTATTATTATCTCTGCTGTAGATCATAGTTGATAGTCGAGATAATTTGCTAATTTCTCATGTTAAAGAAGAAGTAACTAAATTTTAAATGAAGATTCAGGTTCAGGTTGGATAATATAACACAGATCTGTAATGAAACTGACTCGTTAGAGACGATTAGTAATTATAATCTTCCTCTTGGAATTAAATAAAAATTATTTCTTCTCTCTCTCGTCTCTCTCTCCATCGTCTCGTCTCCTTCGTCACTCTCCTCGTCCTCACTCTCTCGTCTCCTTCTCTCTCTCTCTCTCTCTCTCCGCGTCGCTCGTCTCCTCTCTCGTCCCTCTCTCCTCCCCCCTCTCTCCGGTCTTTTCTCTCCGTCTGTCTCGTCGTCTCCTCGTCTCTATCGTCTCTGCTCTCGCCCTCTGTTCTCCTCTTCTCTGTCGATCTCTCTCGTCTCTCTCTCTCGTCTCTTCTCTGCACCCGACCTACGTCTCTCTCTCCTCTCTCTCTCTCTGCTCTCTCTCTCTCTCTCTCTCTCTCTCTCGTCTCTCTCTCCTCCTCTCTCTCTCTCTCTGGTTTTTAAAAAGGATAAATCCAGAGTTTATTTCCAGTTTTCCAGTGGCAAAAAGGTTAAGTGGAGCCGGGATGGAGCAGGTGCGTACGGCGAGAGCGTGGCGTGATTCATGTTGTTGGGAGTCTCTTGATTTTTAATTTTGTGGTATGATTATATTTTTAATGATATATATATATATATATGAGTATATTGATATATATGATATAATAATATATATTATATAGTATATATATATATAGTATATATAGTTAGTGATAGTGATATAGTATATATATATATATATAAATAATGAGTATATATATATGAATATATTTTGAGAGTTAGACTAGAATTTTGCAAAAACTTTAGCCATGTATATTTTTTGAAGAAAAAAAAACTTAAATTTGAGGAAAGTTCTTGAATAAAGAAACATAGAAGAGCGGAACAACAAGTCTCGAAAGATAATGAGATGGATGGTGATTTTTATTCTTCTCTTATAAAATGGGGTTTGAAAAATTGAAGATAAAGAGTTTAAAACGTGTCGGAATTGAGTGACTAAAATGGCGTAAAAATGTTTTCTTTTTCTTCCAAGCTTTTTTTTTTTCTCTTTAGTATTCTTTTCTCTTTTTTTTTCTTTCTCAAATTTTAAGGCTTAAAAATAAGACGTGAAACAGAAAGATTTATTTTCATAAATATATGAATATTAAAATATTAGATGCAACAGTGTTTTTAGCTCTTAAAATAACGCAAAATTTAAGCGCACTATATGACAAAAATGGAGTTCAAGGTCTCATGAAAGAACATGTCTATTACGTTTATTTGGATTTCACCTGGATATAAATAAACCTGTTAATTAAGTGTTATATATATATATTATATTTATATATATTATAATAATATATATATAAATATTTATTATATATATATATTATATATATAGTATATATATATATATATTATAGTAGTTGACTATTATATATATAGTATAGGTATGATAAAATATATGTATGATATACTAGTTAGTAGTATTTTATATATATATATATATAGTATATATACATATATAATATATATATATATTGAGTATATATATATGTAATGCATATAAATAATGATAATAATATTAAACTTTTTACCCTATATTACCTATATCAAACTGTATATGAACAAAATATATTTACCTATTTGATATATAATATATATATATAGTATATATATATATAGTATAGAAATAATATACATATGATAATATAGTATATATATATATAAACTATATATATTATATTAAATAATATATATTATATATATATATATATATATATAGTCATATTATGATATATATAATATATATATGATATTAGTTATATTTTATATATATCTATAATATTATATTTATATAGTATGATATCTATATATAAATATAATTATAGTATATATATATATATATAGTAGATATATATTAGTATATATATATATATAGTCCTATATATATATATATAAACTATATATATAAATGATATATATATATATATATATATATATATAGTATATATAAATATATAGTATATAATAGTATATATATATATATATATATAATAATATATTAATAGTATGATATATGATATAAATATATAGTATATTGATATTAATGATATATAATATATTATGAATATTATTAATATCTTATATTCATGTAAATTCCGACAACTAGTTACTGTATATATATATAAAATTATCAAATTGTTCCTCTCAAGAAGTAGGTATAGTATACTGTAATGATATGATATATATATTTTATATATTAATTAATTATTCATAAATTGATCATGCATTAATTATAAATTATTATTCATATTTATTATACATAATTTAATATTTAATTTAAAATTATATATATAATATATAATATAAATATTTATATATATATGATATATATTATACTATTAATATATATATATCATTACAAATACATATAATGTTATATATAGTTAATATCTATATATATAATTTATCAGTATATATATATATATATTATATATATTAATATATATATATTATATTAATATTATAATGTAATTTAAGATATATATATTAAATTAATATATATATAATATATATATTATTTAAATATATATATTTATATATATTATAATATGATAATTTATAGTATATTATATATGAAATAATTAATAATATATATATATTATGTTATTATATATATTATATTATATTAATATAATATGATCCGTTAATATATATATGAATATATTATATATATATAGTTAATATATATATAATATTATAATATATATATCATTAATACAGTATATAATATAATATATATATAATAATATGATATATAGATATTATGATTATATTTATATATATATTATATATAATATTATAATATAATTAATAATGGATATATTGATATATTAGTATATTAAGTATAATTATTAGATATTATATATATATATATAGGTTATATATATAATTAGTTAATATATAAAATTAAATATAGTATAATTAAATTAATGATATTAATTATATAATAATATATATTAATAATAATTATTATATTTAGTTTATATTATATTATATATCTAATATATTATAATTGAATATATTTAACTTTATGATATATAATATATATAATTATACTTTTATATACATAGTATAATATATTAATAAAATTAATATATATAATATAATATATATTTACTATTATTATATATCATATATTAATAATTATAATATATTATATGATATTAAGGTAGTGAATTAAATATATATATGAATAGTTATTATTATATTGACATATGATATGATAATATAAGTAATAATATTATATATAACTATTATTTTAAATTATATATATAATAAATCAGTTGTCATATGATATATATTTAATATATAATATAAGTATATATAATTAATTTATATATTATATTTATATATATATTTTAAATATTTTATATATCTATATATAATATATTATATAATTATATTATTAATAATTATAATATATATATATTATTATATAATATGATATATATATAATTAATCATCTTAGTATAATTTATATATAATAATTATAATAGATATATTAAATATATTATTATATTTTATATCTGTAATTTATTATATAATAATAATTATTATAGTATATTATATATATATAATATATAGTAAATTATATATACAAATTTATTATAAGTATTAATTATTATCTTGATATTATATATATATAATTAATTAAATTAATATATGAATATTATTTAGTATTATATAATAATATATATATATTTATATTATATATATAATTATTATATTAAATATATATTAGAATTTAATATTAATTAATATATTAAGTTAAATAAAAATAAATTATTTCCTTTATATTAGATGATATATATATAGTATATATGTATATATATATTAATATATATAATATTAATTAAATATATATATTGTATAGTATATATTATTTATTAATTGATATTTTATTCATATTATATATATATATATGAAATTATATTAAATTTAATATTATACTTAATATATATATTATAATACTAATTATGATAATAAGCCACCTTAAATTATATAACAGGTTATATTTATATATAGTATACCAGTAGTATTAGAAATCCCTATAATAATGAAACGGTACTGTAGCTATATATGTGTCTATTATTATTGCCGACTATACTGTCAACTTAATTTTGTCATGATAGTGATGTATAGTAGGTTATAAATATATGTTATTATGTATCAATTTAAAATGAGCAAGTAAATCTTTATGCATATAATACTATCTTTTAATTATATATTAAATATATAATTATAATTATATTATATATTAGTAATAATAATAATAAGTCAATTTATTACTAGTATTATTATACACTGATTATTCGACTCGCTGTCACATTAAAAAATATAATTATTGAGAAAAGGTAAAAAAAGTATATAATGAATAAAGAAGAAAGAGAATATACTTGAAAATAGAAAAAATAATAATACATGAGTGAGATAAAGTAAAAAAAAATTAATGATATTAAATATAATCAACTATAATATATATTATTAGATTATATTATATAAGATTTAACTATATAGATAACGCATATATTATATATTACATTTATATAGAATGAGTCTGAATATCACTAGCATTGATCAATATTAATATATAGATATATAGTATTATACTATACACCTGACCGTTTTAAACTACTTATTATCCTCTTTTTCCACACCCACTTTTATCGAGTAAATAATAACTTGTCAGTATCCACACTATCCTATTATCTATATGTACGTTCCTAGAACAGGCTTTAGGTTATCCGCTCTTATACTTATTGTCATTCGTATGTCCGGAACTTTCCCTCAAATTTGAAGTTGAGAGATTGTCTTATCATCATCTCAACATTTACAATATTCACTATATGGTAAAATGTATTTTGGTACTATAATAATCGAATAGTTACTAATCTTCCTATGTACAATAAATATATATTGATTAAATTTATATATAATATACATATATATATATATATTATATATTTTATATATATTTATAATTATAGTAAATTATATTAATATAGATATAATAATAATTAATATTCATATTATATTTATATTATTAATATATCATATATTATATATTAATATAGTTAAGTTATATAAATTATTATTATAATAGTATAATATATATCATAAAATAATATTTATAATTTATACCAATAATATATAATGATATATATAGTATATATAGTATATAGAGTATATTAAAATTATATATATGATTATTATATTATATATTTATATATAGTATCACTAAATAAGTAATATGTAGATGTAGGTTTTTATAAACTGTGTATGATAATTATATCTTAATCTTTATGAAGTATCATATTTGATCGTAGATGTAGGGTATAAGTATAAAATAACAACTATATATATATATAGAGTAGATGAGAGATAAGTAACGGAAAGTTATTAATGAAAAAGTTTCTGATTTCCCTTGCATTTTTAATAGGAGTAGAGAGAAGACGATCGTTTTAAAATGCTCAAAACTCAATTACAT
>JABUQX010128118.1:0-5000 GCA_015478945.1 Trachelipus rathkii
TAATAAAAATTATTATTTTTATTTATTTATAAAATAATTAAATATAAAAATAACTATTTTTTATTTTATATTATTATAACCGTTGGGGAATTATTAAATGAATAATATATATCTTAATGGGTATATGAGAGATTACAATAATAATATTATAAATATATACTAAAAGAGTCTGAGAGTCCACCGAGAATGTGACTGTTAAGCGCCAATTTTTAATAAAAATGATGGAAGCCTGGATACAGTAGTAGCTAGGATACGATATTTATTTTAAATAAATATTAATGGATGACGAATTGGAGCGCCAGAGTTGCCAAAAAATTTTTTTTTTTTATTTATTTTTTTTAATGATGCTTCTGTCGGTATCTGTGTTATTTATATTGATGGATTAAATCCACAAATTAATTTAATAAACATAATAACTAATATGTTTATTTTTGTTTTATACATTGAGTTTGTGTTGTAAATATAAGCCTCGATATTGACCTTAATTTATTCCTCTAATTGATTATATATATTTGATTTTATGTAATGTATATGTTATGATTAATGTTATGTATATGCATGTTATATATGTATTTTTTTTATTTTATTATCTGTATTGTTTTATATTTTATACTTTTATAAAGCTGTACCCGGTATATAGCTTTCAGCTGAGGTAGAGGTAACTCGAGCGAAACTCAAAGCATAGAATGTCCGACCAGGTTCACTAACTGGTCTCGGTTAGTATGTGAAAAGAATTGTGATGCACTGTTTTCTCTCATATTATAATTCCTTTTGGCCTTGGCTTCGTTCTGTTCGGAATATTATATACAGTTTAAATATTGATACACCCCTTGATCCTTGATTTAGGTGCTTTCATGGCCCGTTATTAGTAGCGGTAATTAATATCCGTGTTCAATATTATACTGTAATATAAAAAAATAAAAAAATAAAAAAAATAAGTAAAAAATATAAAAAAAAAAAAAAATAAAATAAATATAGTGTAGAGTAGGATACGATGTTCGTTACTACTATAGATCGTTATATTCAATCATTTATAGGGTCATGAGATTTATATTTTCTCCCTGCAATTTAAGGTGGAACTATAGATAATGATATCTTTGCTTATTCTTGAACTTTATTTTAATTTGTCTCAATCTTTCTATTACTTTTTTATCTGTAATCTGCTGCTGCTTACACTGTATTAATGTATCAGCTTAATTTATTGCACAGTTACATTACTTGTCATCTTTACTAAATGAACTCCTAGTACACTATACAATACCCACGAAATGGAACCATATGATAATGAAGCTTTCAAACCATCTGAAGGAAAAGAGAAAAATTATTCTGCAATAGCTAAGGAAATTAATTTTCTCTTTTATACAATTATCTCGGAAAGCCCTAACATATGTCTTAGAATTAACACTAAGACTATTTTATTACGTGGACTTTAATCTTACCTAATTTATTTCATGTAATATATAATTATATACTAGTCAAGGTGTAACAAGACCTGGAGCAGCATTATTTATCCTTTTAATGCTTTAATACAACTTTCAGGCGCAGTCTTTCGGTAACTTGATCTTCGATCAACTAAGTGTTCCGAGAAAATGATTTTAGCGAGTGGTGAAAAACATCCAAATTGGTACTTAAAAATTTTGTTAAACCTCTGTTCTTATTGAGTCACTTCATTTTCCTAAATAAGATATATTCCATTATGATTGAAAAACTATAAATTTTTATATAAAATCCCTAATAAGGTTCAAATAATATACTTTAATTAATGACCTGTTGTAATATATTAAATAATTTAATATATTAATATATTTTATATATATATAATATATTATATACTATATATTAAATATTAAATATATATATATATATATATATTAAATATATATATTATATATATAATATATAATATATTATTATTAATATATTAATATTAAATATATATATAATATTATATATATTATATATATATTAATATATATATAATTATACTTATATATATTAAATATATTATTATATTATAATTATAATATATATATATATATAGGTATAATAAATTCTTATTATAAAGTTATCTTTTACTGTAACTTAATTATTTACTCGATTATTTCTTATAATATATATATTAATATAATATTATAAATTAATCTTTTAATGTTGTAATATATCTCTATTATTATATCTACCTCAAATTAACTTATTTTAAATCATATCATAAACCTACTCCATATTATATATTAGAACTTAAAAAGCTTGATCACATGTATAATGAATATAAACCGAAACATATTATCTATATAGTAACGGAATTTCAGATTCAGATTATAGCTATATCATATTATATAGATAACTGATACCTTATTATATATCATAGTATACTACTTAATAACCTTGAGTAATGGGTAATTATTTTAGTAGTTGCCTATAGTTAAAAATCTATTTATAGACCTATATATAAATACTAGTATGGAAGTATCTTATGTTCCACGTTGCCCTTTCAAACAAAGGCAATCCATTTATAAGGTTTATTTTCCTAAACCCTTTACTCTTACTGACCAGTGGTAGTAACGTGTTAAAATATAAACTAATAAATGTAATTTTTAACAAACTATGAAATAATGTCGCAATTTACGCAATTTGTTTACATTTAAGAGCAATAAGATATTAAAGTTTGCGAATCTAAAATTCAAATTACTTGATCAAATAAAACCTCTTAAATATTATCTATTATAAAATAAATTAACCGTGTATTTAAAGTTGGATGCTATATATTATAATCATAAAAATACTGTTTACACAAATTATATCTTTATAAGCATTTACTTTTGTACTTAAAAACATAAAAGCGTCATATTGTAAAGCAATACTTATAACTCTATTACCGATGCCATACTTGCTCACCTTATTAAATTACTATAAATACCCTTAGTTCGTATTACCTAAATATACTGAAGTCGACAAAATAAGATCACTTAGAATTCTCCAGGAATGCGTGTCAAAAAAAATTATTATCTAAGATAACTAGTTAGAATAATTATGTAGAATTTAAGGTAATTTTCCATAAATTATGATATGACATAACATAAAAACACATTACCGATACACGACACTTTAATCTGATCATTCAATTTAGGTGGAGTTAAGACTTTAATACAATTATTTCTTTTTAAGACCAAAGGATGGCTTGTAAGAAAAATTTAGTAGAAAGACAATGTATTATCACAAACTAAGCTTGAATATGCTAAAAAAAAATTTTATTGCGGTAGTACTATGATAAATATCATAGGACATCTTATTTTCCTCTATTATTTATTATTCATTATGCTATATTACTTTTAGTTAGATTAATTTTATTATTATATCTATATATATATATTATTTATTTATTTATCTTATTTTATTCAATCTTATTAATTAATTCTATTATTATTCAATTAATTATAATCACTCTAAATTATTCTATTATTAATTCATTATTATTTATTTTAATATTTTATTCTCATTTATATTTTAATTAATTATTAATTATTATTATTAATATCATAAATGTTAATTATTTTTTAATTATTATATTTTATTATTTATTCATTATTATTATTCATATCACTTATTTTATTATATTTGAATAAATATATCTAGTATATTATTATATATTATATCATTTCATTTTTTTATTATTTTAATTATTATTACTTTTTATCTATTATTTATTCAACTAAATTATTAATAGTATTTAACGTAATATAATTAAATCTATTTTTATTAAATTAATATGTATTATTAATTTACTTATTATTTTTATGTGGTTTCACATATAAATATATGGTATCTAATACATATATTATTATTAATTTAATATTTTACATTTGATCATGATATACACTATTATTTTATTATTCATTATTATTAGTGTGATATTATTATCTAGTATTTCTAATTATACATTATTATTTATTTATTTATTATTTTAATGCATTGTTATTTCGTATATATATATTATTATTTATTATATTATTTGTTTTTATTATTATTAAATTTAATCTATCAGTTTTAATTAGGTTTTAAAAGGTAATTTCAAATTGTTTTGGACTGTTAATGAAATTTTTTACCTTTCAATTTGAATTTAAATAATATAAATCAGATTAAATATCAAACGTTAATAATATATAAATACTTATATCATGAACTCAATAAGGGTTGAAAACTGATCCCTTTAGAAGCCCCATTTCTAGTCCTATGTATTTTTAATTTTATTAATATAAATTTAACTATTTATATATAAATAAATAAGTATATTTAATATATCCACATCCAAGAGTATAATTATATAGATTTATTGTTAATTTTGAAGTTGGTATATTTAATATTTTTTTTAATTTTTAATAATTGTATCTATTATTATTAGTTTTATCCAAGTTAATAACATACTAAAATTAAAAACAGTGCCAAATTAAAATAGCTAATATTATAAATTATCACTTCTGAGAATGCGGAATGTCAATATATGAAAATATATCATAAATAATATTTATATATCAAGACGATCAATAGTTAGGTATATCAAATTAACTGCAAATATATAAGATTTCTTAGATTATTATATCTCCCTAAATGGGTTTATCCCAAAATATTTTTCTCACAAGATATATATTTATTATCCTAAGTATAAGATACTGTCTGATTGTGTGAGTCATAGTCCATAGATCACTATACTTTGAGCCAGATGATATAATTTTACAGCACTACTATCAGTATGGTCGTGATAGTCATATATCCATTCCAAATTCCAAGAATAAACTCAGATAATGCCAAAATTTACCGCTATTATGGTTACGATCAAGGAGAAAGCTAGGTTGATTCTAGTCAGTGATGATTTAGTGATATATATCATAATAATAATTTTTTTCTTATAAAATATATATAAACAAATATATAATAATATAAATTAATAAATAATTAATAATTTATAATAATTAAAAAATTAATAATAAATAATTAATAATAAT
>JABUQX010128118.1:22500-28054 GCA_015478945.1 Trachelipus rathkii
AGCTACGGGTTGGGCACCACTGTATTATATATTATACTCTAGCCTGTATATTATATTATATTATATATTATATTATAGGCCTATAGGGGTACAACTTAAAATTTCTTCTTCTTAGGGGAGTACGCGATCAAGTTTGGAGACCGCTGCGATAGTGTACAATGCGATGTACTTCAAATTAAAATGCTTGTGGTGCGGTGCATTATATTTATGGTGCGAGGCCTCCCTGAATTTGGCCTATATTGTGCTTTTGTGCGGTGCCTGGACAATCCTATTCTATGCCACAAACTTTCTTAAATTTTTTCGATAAACAAGTAGAAATCTCTCGCCAAAATCATTTGTTAAAACTCTTAAGGTGTGTGTGTAGGTGTGTGTGTGTTAGAGAGAGGAGAGAGAGAGTGAAGAGAGAGAGAGAGAGAGAGGAGAAGAGAGAGAGAGAGAGAGAGAGAGAGAGAGAGAGAGAGAGAGAAATGTGAGTTTCAACTTCAAAGTATTTTCAAGTTTTACGGACTCTGAATCTTAGGTGTTATTTTCTCCTAGGCGTTTACAGTAATAGGAACTTCAAGGGTCGCCATCCTCTTTATATATCTTATATATATATTATTATATATATATATATATATATATATATATATATATATATATATATATATATATATATATATATATATATACATATATTTCTTCTTTAACTATATATATCTATATATATATATATATATATATATATATATATATTTATATATATATATATATATATATATATATATATATATATATCTTTCTATATAACAATATATATATATATATATATATATATATATATATATATATATAACATATAACTATATATATATACAAAATTCGTGTTTGAAGAGTTTATACCCTGTTATTATAAAAGAAATTATAGCAAAAACATTAGTAATAGAATGCAAGTATACAGTTTGAGATACATCAAATTTGATCATGCCTTTTAGCCGCCTCAAAAAGGCTATTCTCTTTCATTGTGAGAGGAATTCCATTATTATTATTATTATTTTTTTTTTTTTTTTAGGGAGTAAAATTTTAACCCTTTAGGGTGAAACTTTCGTTCGTTGATTAACTGTTTTTCTAAAGAGAAACAGGTTTTTTAAATCAGGTTTAATAAGCCATTTTTAATCTTTCATATGAAGTATAAGGGACTACTGGAAGACTGCCACTTTGTTACAATTAGCACAAATGAGGATATTAGTTAAATAAATAGTCATTAACAAACCCTGTCAATTACGAGTTTAAAACCTATTGAAAAATATTAAACAAATTAATTGACATTTTCGATGTAGAGATAAATAAATATGAAATCCCAGTTTTGAATGCTTTTAAATTAAGTTTTAAATTTTTTTAGAGACGTTATATTAATAATAATAATAATAATATTAATAATATAATAATAAGATAATAAATAATAATAATAGTAATAACTAATAATATGATAATAATAATAATAATAATAATAATAATAATAATAATAATAATAATAATAATAATAATAATAATTCAAAAAATAAAGTATTTATTAAATATTCGTAATTTTCTTATATATAATGATATTATATATATATATATATATACATATATATACATGTGCAGGTGTATCTGTGGTATATATATATATATATATATATATATATATATATATATATATATATATATATATATATATGCTCTACATATATAGCGCAGACCAGACATGGTACTGATTGAATCTATTTTTCGACGAATTTACGTTCTAGAGTCTACCGTATGAGAGCATAATGTGTGATTTGCGTCATGCGCTATGCACCAGATACCACAACGCTACGGTGGTATGTCGAAATAAACCATTTGGGGGAGGAGGGGAATATCTTATCATTTACGGCAGTTGTGTTACAGAGCAACACGTGTATTTCGTGGGGGGTCATAACAGGACCAGGAGGATACATCACAGGACATACTGGAGCCATACGTCCTACCAAACCTTTATGTGTCGTTTCAACATTCACCTGATGTTTGCTTTCGTTCCATTGGTGAGGTAATTTGCCGATCAGTATATATATATATATATATATATATATATATATATATATATATATATATATATATATATATACTTTATCTTCGAAATTTTTGGATTGATTTTATATACACACACACATCTCATCCCATAATATATATATATATATATATATATATATATATACATATATATATATATATATATATATATAAAACTCTTCTTTATATATATATATATATATATATATATATATATATATATATATATATATATATATATATATATATATATATATATATATTAAAAATAATAATAAAAAGTAAGTATATTTTAATGTTCATGAGAATTTCAAGTATATATATATATATATATATATATAAATATATATATCTTTCTATATAACTATATATATATACTATATATATACTATATATATATATATATATATATATATAACATATATATATATATTCATATATATATATATTAATAACCTATATATATATATATATATATATATATATATATATATATATATATATATATATATATATATATATATATATATATATATATATATATCATCCTCTCGTTGGATCGATGCCTTCCTTCATAGGATTCACTAGATTTGAGAATATCATTTTCCTCTCCCGAGTTCAATGCAGGCATTGCCTGACAATCAACGCGTTTGAATGTGTGAATGTCGAAAGGAATCCGGAAAATAAGACAAGTTGAGTGCAAGTAGGAATGAGCATTTCGGTTAAATCTGAGGTTTGAGAATTGGAGAGAGAAAAGATGAGACTAAATTTAAAGACGAATGTCACATGGTCTCTTAAAGGAGGATGGAAGCGAATTGAAATTTCAGAAGAAGAGAGTGAAAGTGATTAAAGAGGATTAGAGAGAGAGAGAGAGAGAGAGAGAGAGAGAGAGGAGAGAGAGGTGAGTAATCTAAAAAGCATATTGTCTCACCTTCTCCAGAATACCTGTGTGAGTGAAACCACCACAGATATGATAGGCATACTCCATACAAGCAAATGGGGTGTTGAGATAGTTTTTTGGAACCATGAAACACGAAACCTCTTAGAATCCAGTTTAATGAAAGAATCCAATATTTTTCTTACAATAAAGAAAATTCGAAGCCTATTAAGAGAAAAGTGAAGTTTGAGTTGTGATTTTGAAGATTGTTAAATAGATAGGTGACGGAACTGAGTTTTTGAGTCATTGAAAACAATAGCTTTCTTTTTGCTTCAACTAAGATACGATGCTGATTAGATGTCAGTTGCACCATAGCCAACCTCCTAGCTTTGATTATTTCTGTTGAGAAGGTTGTCTTCAAACTGAAATGAGTAATGTGGTTCTATCTCATCATATCTCGGCATAATTGTGGACAAACGAAATGACAGATGGAAGATCACTGATAAAGGATGTAAAAAAAACTTTTTAATAAAACAGAATCCAGAGGACCACCACTGCAGATAGATTTAAAGGATGACCGGTGGCCGTCTACAGCAGCTGCTATAGAACAACTGGAAAGGAAGTCATAGAGAGTGATATTTACCAAAAGAGGAAAAGATTAGAAATTAATTTTTTGTGCAAACTATCGAAAGTTTTCGAAATGTACAACGTCAAATAGCACAAGACCAAGAGCAGAAAATAGGGAAAGAGCGTTATTTAAAGAAACCTAACTGCCGACCTAGATAAGGATAAAAGATTTAAGATGTTTCCAAATAGTACATGTAACTGCTGCTCATATATATATATATATATATATATATATACTGCTATATATATATATTGATAGATATACCATTTTTTATAACTATACTTACATATATATATATATATATATATACACATGCACTTATATATACTAAATATCTATATATATATACATACTCTCTATACTCCTTCTTACTCTTTCTCTAATATATAAATATATAAATATATATATATATATATACCATACTATACTATATATACTATATATATATATATATATAACACACTATATATATATATATATATATATATGTATATATATATATATATATAATATATATATAACTATTTGTATATACATATATATATATATATATATATATATATATATATATCTTTATATATATATATATATATATATCAATAACTATATATATATATATATATTTATGTTGGCTTTAAAAAATAGAATTTAAAAGCCAAGGAAAAATACTTTCAAATGCCTAATCCCAACGAGAGAGCATAAATAACATCTTTTGAGTACTCCAAAATGAAAATGAAGGCAAAGATTTTGTGAAGTTCCGTTTAAAGGAAGAGCAAAGGACAGCGTTAGTGTCATTTTAGCTCGACAAATTGCATAAGAACAGCAGAGTCAAACCAAAGTATTTGAGTTTTAATTGAAATGAAAGAAAATGCGATACTCCATACAAGAAGAGATCGCTTCGGCGTAGGTACCCTTTACTACCATGGAACCCTCCATCCAGCAATAATATCATTACTTATGAGATATATATATATATATATATATATATATATATATATATATATATATCATATATATATATATATATATATATTACTTTATATATGCTGCTGCTAATTCTTTTAAAACTTATACCATATATATATATATATATATACTCATTCCCTTTTTAAATAACATTTAGTATCCCATTCCGATTCAATCTTGTTAGAGTATTGGGTTCACACAGTAGACGTAGCAAGCCTGTGAGGTAAAATAGAATCTTGTTTGTAATTCTCTTGGAATCAGATAATTGACCTACCTTAGGATCACAAACCTTTAAACTAAATTGAATTTGACTATGCTAAAAATTAGGTACTGTAGCTTGAACATTGGTAGTTATTTTAGGAGAGCAATATGCATGTCAAGGGCATGGCTTGCAAGAGAATAACGGTTTGTAGGGAGTTGAGTAAAGTTCTTGGGTAAGGTTATGTGAAAACGTATTATGAAGCGATTGGAGGTGGATGTGAACAAGTGAAATGGTAGTAAGACCTGAGGTATCATCTTTCATTATGGGATTTTAGTCTGTTCAGTGGGATGCTGATTTTGTGTATGATAAAAGTAGTGAACAGAAATACGCATCAAAAGAGAAAGTAAAATTAATAGAGATATCGAAGGAAGCATGTCTAATGGATGGACTGGACAGGCATTATCTTTGATAATGGGAGATTTCAGTTCGAAGGTGAGATGAGAAGGAGGGGAGGTAGATATGGTGCTGGAGCAGTTTATGACGAGGTGATGAAATTGAAAGCACAAATAAAATATTGGTAATCATTAGTGTCAGAAACAGACTAAAAGTAATAAATGGTTTGTTCCAGTTTAAAGTATCGCATACTGTATTTGCGCCAATAACAGATGAAATTAGATTCCTTGAAAGGTTAATCAGGAATCAGTAATAGATTACCATCCCTTATCGGCAGACGATTTCGTGTATTGCAAAACTTTACGTGGAGTTCTTTTAAACTCGCACCACATTATGAACGTAGTTAAAATAAAAATTT
>JABUQX010128119.1:0-20000 GCA_015478945.1 Trachelipus rathkii
ATTTGGCGGCGCTGATGTTGGTGCTTTTATCCCTTTCTATAGATACTGTAGAGGTAAGTGCTCGAGGGAACTATCCACTTGCGCACCACCACCTTACGACGCCCGTAGCACAAGGTGCCAGTCGGCACAGGAGTTTTGTATTTAGTAACTCAGACTGTTCGCGGTGCTTCTTTTCTTCCTGCCACCTCTGTTCAGGAATTCTTCCATCATCTGTGCTTCCTACTCAATTTAATTTCCTCACTTTAAAGCCTGCGTCTGTGCTCATCTGCGAATTAGATGAATATTTGAGGCGTTCAACACCACTCCTTGAATAGGGTTCTGCCTGTGATGCGGTGACAACTGTGAAAAAAAATAAATAAATAAAGGTTCTAATAAGGAATTCCTTAAGCTAGCTGAAACCCCACAATAATGGCACCTCCGACGGTGAACCACTTCTAGAATGCATTAAAATAGAATAACCGAGGAGCTTGCTCGCTTGACAAAAAAAAAAAAAAAAAAAAAAAAGAGACAGAGAAGTGGAAGCCGCCTTATCTGCAACCCCTGGCAACAGCACTGATAGTGACGATGGTGGCTTTTCAGCAAATAAACCTACCTACAGTGAGCAAAGATATGTTAGACTTTGATAAGTTCATGGCAGAAATTGCATTGACATCTCATTCACCTTCAAAGAAATCACACCAAGGAACCTCATCGAAAAAACTGAAGAGACAGTCATCAAGGAGCAAAGATAATTCAAATTTGCAGTCTGTGAAAGAGATGAGGCTCTACGAAAACATGAGATGCTGCCTACAGAAGAGAATCCTTTCATGCGGTGGCATGAAATGGGCCAAGGTTTTCATTATTATCAGTGCTTGCAGGCAAATAATTATCAGCACCTCCTTCATCAGTCGAGAGAGAGCGTATTTATAGTGTAGGTTAGGTAGGAATGTAAACACCCCAAAAGGAACAGTCTCTCGCCAGATACTAGTGAAAGCTTAACGTTTTTGCATCACAATTTGTGAATTTTTGAATTTGAGTATTGAATGATATCTATCTTAAAGGAGTATTTTATTATGTCATGTTTGAGTAATAGCGTTTTTTATTTTAACTTTTCGGCTGATTAATTGAGGTCTCTTCTTTCATTATTTTTATTCTTTATATTGTGGCTAGTTAAAGAATCTTCTTCTAAATTGTAATCATGTTAAAACATAAAAGCTAGTAGCTAAACTTTGTTAATACTTACTTGAAAATGGAAATGGAATATTTTTTAAATAAACACAAACATAAAAAATTATTAATATTATATTTGCAATTATTATTCCTTAAAGGTACTATTTTAATTTATAAAATAAATATACTTGGGCAAAACCAAATATGAAATATAAATGACTAAGTATTGTTTGTTTGTACAGGGAATGCAATCTTGAGTTGCCTAGCAGTGCACAAATGTTCTATCTTATTACTGTGTATTTATTATATTAATTAAAGTATCGGTATCCGTATCGGTATCGGCACCTAAAAAAATAGAGTATCGGTATTGGCCTCTTTTCTGGTATCGGTACATCCCTAATATATATATATATAGGGGCCTATATATTAAATTATATATATATATATATATATATATATATATATATATATATATATATATATATATATATATATATATATATATATATATATATATATATATATATACGGGGTAGGACTAATTCCCAATTTCTCTCCGGGTGGGTCTCCAAACCCCCGCCTGGTATTTTTGTGTTGCGGTTCCTCCTGCCCCTTACTAGGAAGGGGTGGATAGTACCTTGTGGTTATCATCGGCTCAAGCTCCTTTAATTTCTGTGCAATACGTTGTCAAATAATATATATATATATATATATATATATATATATATATATATATATATATATATATATATATATATATATATATATATATATATATATATATATATAGGGTTGTAAAAAAAGGTTTTTAATTTGTTTTTTTTTGCAAAAACGTTTTTTTTAAAACAAAATGTTTTTTTGTTTTTTTTAAAATACTTTTTATGTATATTAAAGATGTTTTTTTAAATTATACAGTATTACCAATACCCTTCTAGGGCCTAAATATTACCATTACCACGGATTCTATATACGTAGTATATATATATATATATATATATATATATATATATATAAATATATATATATATATATATATATATATATATATAAAAAAATAAATATGTCTATATATTTTTATATATATATATATATATATATATATATATATATATATATCGAAAAAAGGATGGTATAACAGGTGGTTTAGTGGTGTAAGGCTAAAATGAGAATGTCAAGAAAGGTGATGGATTTCTGTGGGAGAGAGAGGTGTGTGTGTGTAAGTAATACTTTAAACGCAAGAGTATCCATATATACTAGAGTTGGTGTAGGTAAAGATGGTATCGAATGAAAGTATGATTGATTTTGTGTTGGTGAAGAAGGAGATGTTGAAGCATATGTTGGATGTTAAATCAGTGAGGTGTTTAGAAATGGGATTATCGGATCATTATGTTGTTCTATGTAAAATTAAGTTAGTGGGACTTGGATGGAGAAGGTGATATGGAAGGAAGAGGGTAAAATTAAGAGTGAGAGTTTAGTGAACAGGGTAATAAGGATAAGTATCTAAGAACTCAGCAAGTAAACTAGTTGAATGTGAACAAGCTGAAACTAAATAAATCTGAAGCAAATTGTTAGCAGTGCAAAAGAAGTATGTGGGTGTGCTAAAGTAGGGAAGTAAGAATGCGAACAGTGAGTGGTGAACAAAGTGAGGCATGCTGTTAAAGTAAAAAAAGTGTGTTGATTGTACTAAAGTAAATGATGAAGTTTCAAAAGAAAGATGCTTGGAATTATATATGAGGAAAAAGAAATGCTAAAAGATGCATGTAAAGAAAAGAAGAGGTAAATGAACAGTTTGAAGGAGGATGAATGGGGACATACATGAATAGGAAGCTTCTCTGGAAGGAAGCGCGAAAGATTAGAATAAGGGGAACCTGTTCAGAATAATGAATAGGGATGGTGTTTGTAACTGATGAAATGGATGTGAGGGGAGTGTGGAAAGAAATATTTTGAAAATCTGTATAATATTGGCAGTAATGAAGAGGTGATAGTGACTGTGTGTGGGGTTTGATGGTGTAAGAAGGAATAGGTATTTTGGGGATGAGGTTATTATAGCAAAGAAGAGGAAATAGGTAGAGTGAGAAAGTTGAAAATGGTAAATCTGTGTATAGATGAAATTACTGGTGAAACATCAAGAACGGGAGGCAGTTTCTGATTGATTGATCTTGATGTTGTAATAAAGCGCGAGAGGGTAGTTCCGAGGATTGAAGGAGAGCAGTACAGTACCCTTATAAGGGTAAGTGAGATAAAGGGAACTGTAGATAAATTATAGGGGAATTAGTTTATTGTGCAAGAAGCAGAAATATGTTGGTATTTTGGTCGAAAGAGTGCACCGAGTGACTGAAGGACTGATTGGTGAAGAACAAGGTGCGTTTAGGAGTAGTAGAGGATGTGTTGGATCAAATCTTTACATTGAAGCAAATGATAGAGAAATTAGAGAAGAAGAATATTGTATTTAGGTTTTATATGGATTTGCAACAGGGGTATGATAGGGTTAATAGGGAAGTTCTATGGCAGGTGTTAGTGATATAGTGTTGGTGGTAGCTTCTGAATGGAATCAAAGAATGTACGATAGTGAGGCGTGTAAGAATAAATGGTGTCAAAGTATTTGGTTTAGTATTAATAGCGGAGTGAGTAGTTGTGTTATGTCTCCTTGGTTATTCAATTTGTATATGGATGGGTTTATGAAAGAATTGAAGGTGGGCATGACAGGAAATGGTGTTAGAATGATGGAGAATGGAGATGAGTGGAGGGTGCCCTACCTATTATATGCGGATGATTTGGTTCTGTGTGGCGTATCTGAAGAGTTTGAGAGGAGTAGAGAGATTTGGCAGTATGTGTAAAAGGAGGGGTTTGAGAAAACGTAGATAAGAGAAGGTTATGGTTGTGAGTGAAAAGTCCTCAGTGTGAAGTTATGTTAGATGAAAGAGCAGCTGAACAAGTGTCTGGAGTTTAAATATTTAAGGTATATGTTGGATGCCAGGAAGGTGGCTGGTGCAACAAAATCAAGCAGGAATGTGAAGAAAAGGGACTAAGTCTTTAGAGTGCTAGGGTCTTACATTACGCTATGTTGTTACCTGTGTTATTGTATAGTAGTGAGACTATGGTCTGGAATAAGAAGTATAGATCTAAAGTTCAATGTGTTCAGATGGACAATCTTAGGGGCATGCTAGGTGTGAGAAGAATTGATGTTATGAACAGTCTATATTAGAGGAGTTGTGGAAAGAAGAAATGGTAACCAGAGGCACAAAGAAAATGAACATATGTTGTTAACGTAAGAATATTTAATACTAACTTATGCTGATACAGTACTGAGTAGCTGGAAACCACCCATTGTGAGAGATCAGCAAAGTGACTGAGTCAAAATTAATAAACTAATATAAATGAGCTGGTAGAATATGAATAAAGGCAAGTATTAATAGAGAGAACAGTGTGGTTTTAAAGAGGGTCTATTGTAAATTGTCTGGTCATGATTAATGATCACTGATTATCACCATAGTGAGTATCCACATCCAGAAGCTCAGTAGGGTGGATTTTCTTCTGACTGCATTTAACCATACTGCACTAGTACTAAGAGGCACGGCGGGCTGGACTCTTCTTTCTGGTTTTTTGTCATGATTCACACGCTTCCATGTTTCACGATCTCACCATCAGTCTGGGGAGAACATAAGATGAAGTAACAGTATATACATATATATATATATGAGATATAGAGAGAAGTGAGAACAGAGTGGTATATATATTATATATATATATATATATATGCATATATACACATATATATATATAATGTAGATATGTTATATATATATATATATATATATAAGGTATAGATATATATATATATAAAGAGAGAATAATATATATAATATATATAGATATATATATATATATAAGATATATATAAAGATATAGATATATATATATATATAGAGTTTATAATATATATATAATATATATATATATATAAAAATATATATATATATATATATATATATATATATATATATATGTAGTATATATATATATATGTAATAATAATAATTAATAATAATTACATTAATATATATTAATAATTTACTAATAATAATACTATAAATAATAATAATAACCTCATTCTTCTTCCTTCCTCATTTTTCTTGGCACACATTATTATCGTTATGTACAATTTCATATCCAGATAAATGTACAAAACCTCTACTATAATAAACTACTTTACACTGTACATCTCTTCAATATATCATATTTTATCGTATTTAACATAATATCTTTTAAAGATATCCTTCGATATATAGATTTAATTTAAACAACAGTACCTGTCTTGGTTCTTTTTCTAAAAACCACTGTTTTTTTATCCTAATCTGATTATATATATATATATATATATATATATATATATATATATATATATATATATATATATATATATATATATATATATATATATATATATATATAATATATATATATATATATATATATATATATTATGTCCCAGCACCCTCCACCCCAAAAAATAGCCATATTTTTGTTTAATTTTTTTTTTTTTTTTTTACATTTTCATTTCCTGTAGGTTTGTAGTTTTTTAGATATGATTTTTTTTTTTTTATAGTTTCCTCGGTAAAATTTTGCCAGGATTCCAGCAATGTATTCTTTTCCCGGGCTGTTGTAGTTTTTGAGATATGGATTGTGGCTCTTCTAGAGGCTTGCCTATATATATATATATATATATATATATATATATATATATATATATATATATATATATATATATATATATATATATATATATATATATATATATATATATATATATATAGTGTGAGATAGAGAGAGAGAGAGAGAGAGAGAGGGAGAGGGAGAGGGAGAGGGAGAGGAGAGGGAGAGAGAGAGAGATGCTAGTCGATATATTATATACCGTATATATATATATATATATATATATATATATATATATATATATATATATATATATATATATATATATATATATATATATATATATATATATATGTTACGGTGAAGAGGGGGCAAACCCTGCCAATAGTCGAAAAAGAAAAGAAAACCCTAAGCGCAGAAAGCTAATAGGAAAGAAGTTGATCGACTGATCAGCAAGAAAGCGCCAGCCCAGCCGTTTGCGCAACTCTTTTGTAGGATAAAATAAAAAAAGAAGGAAGGATCTCTGGATACTCTTTGTGTTACTAAGGAGACTATCTATTAAATAAAACGCAGACACACCAATTACTTATAAAAATATATAATTAAAAAATAATATATATAACTTGTGCTTTGCACCATACATTTTCAGAATATATAAAAAAATATAATATAATATGGTTTATGAAATTAACGAATTCCAGCAATAGTACAGCCTATCAGATCAGAGGGGCCAATCGAAGTTGACCAGATCGTAGAGGTAATGGAATTGAATTACCAGAACGATCAATAGACCTATATAAATATAGGTGTATTCTCGTGACTGATAGTCAAATCGATACAAATTATTTAAATCAGACACTCGCAAGTGTCAGAATATGTTAATGGACGCGTCAATAAGACAATTCATATAATTATAGTGGTCAATCAACGCGGACAAGATCGCAGAGGTAATATAATAGAATTACAAAAGAGATCAATAAACCTATATAAATACATCTATATAAATATAGATGTATTCTCGCGAAGATGACCAAGATTTATAAATTAACGAGCAAAATATACATATATATATATACATGTATATTTAAAGTACTACTAAAAAAAATGTAAATATCGGAATATTGTCATAAAAGTGATTATTATTCAATTACAAAAATAATTAATAATTGGTTGCTTTTAAATGTAAGTATAAGACAAGAATGGCAGACTGATTGGCAACGCTAAACAACAATACTTATCGGGTTAATAATGCCAAAACACACGTGTGTAACTATAGGGATATTCAAATTAATACAAACAAATATCAGAATCCCAAAATTATTACAACTACAGACCAAATTATATAATACTAAAATATAACAACAAATGAATCTTTATAACTCGTGATTTTTGTTCTTCAAGTCAATTTGATGAAGAACCTTTTTTTTCCAATTAAAAATTTATATTAGTTATGTTAAACATCGCATATAATATATAATGGACATCTACTGAGAATTAACGATATTGCTGCAGCTTTGAAAAACAATGACGATTAGAGGTTAAATAAGTTACAAATTTTTACGTAACTTAAATTCACACGTTATATGACCCTCCATCGGAAAAAGCATCTCATAAGCGGCAGAATAATTAAGAAGTCCCGCTCCTTGGCCCGCAGCTTCAACTATAATTCAGGGCAATTATTGAGCCACAATTAACAATGACTGGACGGTGAAATACGTGACCATGAAAAGACAGGGACACTCGAGTAACGATCAGATATGTCCACCGTACTGGATGCGTGGAAGAATTAATCCCGTATACTCCAGCACCGATAAATGAAACTCAAGCCCGGATGAATAACTCCGAGATCGGCTCCGAGATTTGCAAATTGGAAAAATAAACAACGCTATTGAACAGAAAATCAATGTAAACTTATAAGAACAGGGTACAATAAAAGAACACATACCCTAATGTGGGGAGTCTGTAAATCAATGAATTGACGGTACAGATTTTAATTAATACCGAGTTTTGACAGCAGCAGAATACTTGGCTGCTAAGTGTATAAAATTTTTATAATACAGATCTTTTCCAAAAATTGTTTTACTTTGTCCGTTTGTGTTTCCACCTAACCTAGAAAGGACAGGTGCTCATAAATATTTAAAGAATAAAAATGTTGTCATGTATATTCTATAGAATATGCATGACATTTAAACTTAGCTTATTTTCAGCTCTTTGAGTTTTGTCCACACTGCGCCCAAAGTTCTCTCCTTTGAGCCTTCCACTGTGTGGCCCGAATCCACCATCGTCGTTTTCTGACCATCTGCCGACTTGAGATGGGCCCATCACCTGGAAAGGGGACAGCAGGCCCATTACATTATCCCCCACCAGAAAATGGCCCATTTTCTCAACAAACCGGAAAAAGATGCTAATTGATTAAGTCCCAGGGCAACTGTAACATTGCCAGTCACCCAAGTAAGCGCAAGAAGACAACATAATACCTACATATTTGTCATGTTAGCATACAAAAATACAAATACAATCATGGAAAAAAAACTATACATATATATCAATGAAAATAAGAGCTTTACAACATCAGCTAAAAATGAGAATTTACAACATATAGCATATAATTAATATATTATTTAGAAACATCAATACAATCTTTAAACATAACAATTTAAGAAAATTTTTTTCATTTATAGAAATATATATATATATTTTTTTATTAATATTATATAGAACATTTTTATTATTTTTCATATAATATACAAATTTTTTTTTTTCACCATAAAGTTTGTACATATAAAAATTACATCATACAATTGAGGCACGAGTGCATAATACACTACTAATCCGAATCGCAGACAACAAACTGTGTTTCATCTGCAAAGTAAAATATCTGTTTTTAGCATCAAGAATTGGTTATATATCACAATGAAAAATAAAATGAAAAATAAGGACCTGTAAGGCAATTTGGAATTAAGACATAATAAAGTTATTTCACAATTCATCATTTCATAAATTTTTCGTGACAATGCTTTTTGCTAGATACTTTACTCCGTTTATTTGCTTTCATTAATGTTTAATTTATTTATATATCTTTGCATTTATTTTTTTAATATTTCCGGTATGGCTACTCTTCTCAACAGATAATTTAGTTATTTATTTTTTTGTAATTTTTTTTTATGATATTAACTGGTTTTCGGTGCTGATATTCCAGAGGGACAGCCATGGTATACGAAAGATCCGCTACAGCCCCCCTGGATCTCGTATGAGGCCGTTGGTTTCCCACCTCTGGCTCCAACAGAATATGAACCCCCCGGCTCTAGGTTGATAGCAAACCCCTCCGGTTCCACATAGGAATCATTCATATACTCTCCAGGCAAACTTTCACACTCGCTTTCATGCTCGCTCTTAGATGACTCTGAATCGTATATGCCCCCCAGTGAATTATTATGAGGGGATGACCGTAACAACTTTTGCACCTGAGGGCTAAATCCCTCAAATGCTGACGTCTGGCTCCATGATGTTCCAGCTCTTCAAAAAACTCCTCCCGACTTCCAGATGACTCTATCTGAACTGACCCATCCGCTAACGGCGAAGCGGGTGCGAACTGAATCAGCGGAGCGGTAAAAGAAATTCGCCTATTGCGATAAGGCCGCGCCGAAGGGTGTAATGCGGACATAGGAATCCACAATCGGGACTACGAACTCGCAGATCCAATAGAACCCTCCTCAATAGGATCCATGCGACCGTGATTGTTGGCAGAACCAACAACGGAGGATCGACTCGGACTGGAGAACGACTCCTCAATGAGTTTTGCCACCCCGCTACTAAGGTGTTGTACTTGATCTAACACTACAGGCTTCATCATCGTGTCTAACCGCTCTTGACTCTCAGCCAAGTCCTGCAGAGCAGAATATTCATCACATGAAAATGGTGAGGCCTCATACCCTAGGAAATCCTGTTCTTCCTCCTCCAACTCCACAGCATCGAATAAATTCGGCTCCTCTGTCACCAAACTACTCTCCTCCCTTTGTTCCTCTGGTGGCAAAATATCACGGACTTCCCTAACTTCCTCCTCGCACTCATCATCTGAATGCAGCAATAAGGTCTTAAAATAGTGGTTTTTCCTCAAATATTCAGGAACATCCACCCAAGGCCATAACTGTGAATAATGCGTGGGTTACCTCTTTACCTTGAGGCTCCCGAGGATATCGGGAAATAACATATGACAGACTATTAGAATACACCTTGAGAATAATAAAAGGACCAGTATATCGGCGTTTAAACTTGTTTGTGACCAAATCCCCTGGAAGATGAGTTTTATAAGCAACTTTGTCCCCCTTTTTATATGGAGCGAATTTAGAAGAAGGTTCCCTCCAATATTGTTGCAAACAGGGATTTCTGGCAAAAGTATGCGCCCTTTTTAATAAAACCTCGCTAGGCGTTGCTTTAATGGCAGAATGCCAAGTATTATTATACAAAATCACGGCCTGAGGCAACTCGGTATCCCAGGAAACGGGATTCTCCTGCACCAACATCCGTAATGTCTGCAGCAGAGTACGATTAACCCTCTCTGTAACTCTGTTGCATTGAGGCATATGGCTTGAAATTACCACGTGAGAAATACCAAACTCTCGTAAGACCTCCTCAAACGGTTCACCCATAAATTCCAGCCCTCTATCACTAAGCAACCGGTCAGGGATATATGGCAGAAAAGGTAACAACTTGTACTTAAATGCGTTCGCCACAGCAATACTAGTCTTCTTGACAAGTGGCACCACGGAAATAAATTTTGAAAAGTGGTCAATGGCCACAAAACAATAACCATTATTACCTCTTGACCGTGGCAACTGGAGCAAATCCACTGCCAACAAATCAAAAGGATGATTTGAAGTAATTTTTAGGAGTGGTGGTTTCACACTATTTGGATTTGTCTTGTTCTGCTGACAATGTGGACAACTTCTACACACATCAGCCACAACTTGCACCACCCTCGGATTCCACAAGTCTTCGTATATGAGAGAGATTAACTTATTCCTTCCCAAATGACCATATTCATAATGAATCTGACAGACTACAGCAATCAAATATGAAAAGGGAATTATATATTTCCTACGGTCTCCTGAATTGAGGTACAATATATCACCCTCCAAGGAAAGTTTATCACCCACTGTCTTAAATAAACTTAAGGTCTTATCCCACTGCGGAACTGGGGTTTGAGTTTTAACCACCCTAACAAGTTTCCTCAGAGTTGGATCCTGTTTTTGCTCTCTCAAAATAACCTCACTGTCTATCGTAGAATTAGAAACTAGATTATGATCTGCGTCAGATGAAATATTGAGACTCTGAACCTTTACCATATTCACCCGGCGATCGCTGCTATCGTCTGGTGGTACATGCTTTCCACCATCACTTTGAATTGGATGCAGCAGATTATAATGTATACCAGATACACACCTCAAAGAACATACGTCACCACTTTCATCACCATAAATTAAGGGAGTAGACGTATTATAATACACGTGCACCTGATATTTACAAAGTTGGGCAAATGCCTGAATTACTTCCGGGATAGGCATCTGTCCAGGAAGTCTCATAAGTCTCAGCCTTTTCAAAATGTTCCTACCCTGCAGATTATATTTACTCGGATCTTTCAAAAGTTCGTCAACAACTACTTCCCGTATATCTATGTGAGCATTCTCACTCCCCTCCAAGCATAGCGCGAAACATCTGAAGAGCGAATCACCCCCCCCAGGTACCTCCACCTGCCTAAAACCAGTTGGGATAGTGAACTGCTCACCCAAGCAGTTAAGCGACTCCGACTCCGGTAAATAATCCGATTCCACTGCAGAAAGTGGTGAACGTGACAACGCATCAGCGAGGACATTTTTCCTCCCACTAATATGTCGCACTTCGTAGTTATACTCGTTAAGCTCGTCTAACGTCCTAGCTATACGCCCATCAGCGGCCGACATGTTTTGCAAATATTGGAGCGGCTCATGATCGCTAAAGATCACAAACTTTTTCTCATTGCAAAGAAAAGGTCGTAAGGCCCTCACTGCCCACCGTAAAGCGGCTAACTCGCGCTCAACGGTAGAATACCGCTGTTGCGTTTCTGAAAAAGTCATTGAAATGAAAGCTATAGGTCGAGATTCGCCATCCTTCTGCTGCGATAGCACTGCCCCAGCACCGATGTCAGAAGCATCGACATGGAGTTCTAAGGGCGGAGAATTCAAACCATAATCCGGAAACGTTAACAATGTTGGACTTACCAACGCTGACTTGAGCACTTCAAACGCTGTTTGACACTCCGGCGTCCAACGAACCACACGTCCGCCAGTCTGGCACGATAACGGCTTGCCAATTTCGGAACAATTAGGAATATGGCGACGGTAGAAATTAACCATGCCTAAGAACTGCCTCAATTGCTTAACTGTCTTAGGCACTGGAAAATCAAGAACTCCAGATAAGTTTTTCTCCAGGGGAAGAATACCCTGACCACTAATAAGATGCCCTAAAAATTCCACAGACTCCCGACACAACTTCGTCTTCTGTGGCTTCAATTTAAACCCATTAGCTTGTAATGCCTTCAGAGCTTTTTCCAGAGAGACCAAGTGCTGCTCGAAAGTGTGGGACCTAATTATTATGTCATCCAAATAAGCCATGACCTCTGACCAGGGAATTCCTGAAAGAGCCAGCATCATGCCCCGTTGGAAAGTGGCTGGTCCACCCTTCACCCCGAATGGCATCCGAAGAAACTCATAATGAGAAAGAGGCGTTGAAAATGCAGTCTTTTCCACACTATCCTCGGCCATTTCAATTTGGTAATAACCACGAACCAAATCGATTGTGGTAAAGTATTTTGAACCCGACATATTATATATCGAGTCAATTAGGTTAGGTAAGGGAAAAGCATCATCCTTAGTACATTTATTTAAAGCCCGGTAATCGATACATAGACGTAAAGAACCGTCCTTTTTTCTCACTGGCACAACAGGAGCAGAATAAGGTGATCGACTTTTACGGATGATGCCGCTGTCCTCCAACTCGTAACACTGTCGCTCGATCTCCTGCGCTAGTGGCCCTTGAAATCGACGCACAGGTACATGGATAGGTCGATCAGTGGTCAATTCAATATGGTGCTGCACATTCTCAGCCAGGCCAACATCATCATCTCCCGTACTGAGAACAGAAGAATACTTCAGCAACAGATTAAGAAGTTGCTCCTTTTGCGTATCGTCCAACGGAATATCCGAAAATTCAAATTCCTCAATAATCTTGTCTCTAGTCCAATATTCATGCATATGCGGTTCGCTGGAGTCATCCTCAACAGCTTCCACATGACCCACATTCACCTCAGCGACGTCAGAAATTGGCAGTACTTGACCGACCAAGTAACCTTTTGGCACAAACCTTGCATGGTCACTGTAGTTACACACAGCTACCACCGGCGAATTATCATGCGAGATTACCCCAGGAAGCACTTCCAAATTACCATCCCGAACCCCCTCCAATAAGAGCGTGTCCTGAACGTATGGACAGCCATCCAGATTTATTGAAATAAACCCACATTGATAAGCCTCCAACTTGGCATTCTCCCGAGTGCAAATCTTCATTCCTTCAACACTTCTCATAGAGTCCTGTGCTATTACCTTAAACCGCTCTCCTTCGCGACTAAGCAACTGATGTGTTGACATATCGGGGAGAAGATTATTGGCTCGCAACAACGGAACTCCCAACACAAGGGATTCTCTCAAGCACTCTGAAGGAACCACATAAAACTCGTCAAAACCGGTGACAAACCCGCTACGGAACCGCAATGCAAGCTTGACCATCTGCGTCACCCGGACAGTATTGCGACCAATACCACTGATTGTTCGAACTGGCGATGAAGGACGCCGCACAATATTGGGAAGCCTTTCCAAAACTGATGAATTAATGAGGTTGACGCACGCACCATTGTCAACAAGACAAGGATACATCCGGTCCCCACATCCAACAATGAGCACATCGACATGAAGAGGTTGGCTATCTACATTACTAAAATGGACTTTAACCTCTCCAGTATTAGATAAGGGGTTGTCTACATCAGAATACAGATCATTTATTTGCCCCTGAAGCTCCGTGGCCTGATCTAGAGTCACGGGGCTGTGGAGTTTAAAGGAGCACCACTGCACGCGCCTGGTTCGTGAACTTCGTCACAAGTGGTGCAACGGTTAGTTTTTGGCCTAGCTCCTTGATTTGGTCTTTGGGGCTTAGGCGAAGGTCTCCGCGAAGTTCGCGCAGAATCTTCCTGCCTTTGACAATTTATACCAAAGTGGTCCCCAGAACAATATGGACACACTGGTGTTTCCGCCCGTGAAGGGGATTGATTATTTTCTTTTCTTTGTTGCAACTTCCTGCACTCCTCCCTTTGATGTCCCTTCGTTCGACAGAACGAACAGATGTTCTGATAGAGGAAACAGTCATCAATAGTATGATTCGTCTTGCCACAATGATGACAGAGCTTAGCTGATCTTCGCGTGTTTTGCTGGCTGGCCTGGGTTTTCCTAGCATTTGGTGGGCTTCCCTGGGTCCTTCCAGCATTACCAGAATTTTTCTGCTGACTTCTTGGAAAATTATCATTCTCTTGATGCTTAGTCTTCTGAGCTTTGGGTGAAGAAGTCTGCCTAGGAGCATAACGGTTCACAATTTCGTTCCATATGTTCTTCCTCGGTGCAGAATCTTTAGGAGTGACATGAGATATGGTGATGACCTCAGACTCCACCTCATCCTTACCTTGTTCTATGCCGAGTTCATTGTAATGCTCATTGGCCAATCGTACTATCTGATCAAAACCTAACCTTTGGCCAGTTCGCCCCTCGTGATTCAAAATATAATCCCGCATTCTCTGTTCCACATCCAGCGGCATATTATACAAAAAGGCGCGGCGTAAGTTGTCATGTGTTCGCATGTTCATACCAGGGTACGCTCGACTAGCCAGTTGCTCAAGTCGTAACGCAAACATATTAATACTTTCCCCAGACTTCCTCTTAGCCAGCATGAACTCCTGTGTGGCCTTTTGCTTCTTCATCTCAGACTCATGATTCCACCATGTGATTAAAGCACTCTTTACAGCAGGATATGAATCTTCATCTTTAGTTAACTGCCGATACAAATCCAAGTATGATCCGCCCAGGTAATTCCCCAAAACTATCAGCCAGTCATCATGTTGGTCTGGGTAGGTGAACTCACAATATCGTTCAAACCTCCAGAGAAATTTATTAAAGTCTTGTCCATCGTCAGGCATAAACTTCGGTGGTGGTGCGGCGCGCGGCCGAAACGCCCGTGCATGCAGCTGCGTCAGCAGAGTAACTGACTTAGTAATCATCGTCAACTGAGCCTGCATAGCTTCCAAAGGGTCCGGTCTCACGGTGCCAACACTACTAGATGGAACCCCACCAAAATCAATCAATGGAACTGTGGAAATTGGTGCAGTATAAGTTGAAGTAGTCACAGTTGATAGTGCGGGTGCGCTTTGGTATGACGCATTTGTTGTTCCAGTGGCAGAGTACATCCCACCACTTTCACGACCAGCAAAGCCTACTCTAGGTAAATGGTATCTTCCTAAACTACCTCCGACAACCTCCGATGTTCTAGGGTTATCAACTTCCCTGGACAGCTGAGAGCTATAATTGTCTCGCTCAAACGGGAATCGAAAACGTCCCTCCGCAACCGGTGGCTTGCGTTCTCGCTTGCTTTCCATCTCTTGCATCAACCTCTGCCTCTCCGCTCTTTCTTCATTCAACTGCCTCTGTGTTTCATTTAGAGCAGCCGTCAATCGTTTCAACTCTTCCAAAACCAGATTTTTCTCCTCTACCTCTACTGGATTCCCATCCACTGAACCCCCCGTGGCCATCCCCCCAGATGTATTGGGAAGGTGTAATGCCCCAGAAGTATCAATATCATCCATTCCACTTACATTCTCTGCGTTCTCAGACATACTGAAATATTTAAGCTTGGGGATGTAAAATCACCCTATAAGAGTCCCCAATAGTAACAGAGTATCCTGGCAAGGTCGCCAATTAATATGTTACGGCGAAGAGGGGGCAAACCCTGCCAATAGTCGAAAAAGAGAAAAGAAACCCTAAGCGCAGAAAGCTAATAGGACAGAAAATGATCGACGTGATCAGCAAGAGGCGCCAACCCAGCCGTTTGCGCAACTCTTTCTTGCAGAATAAAAGAAAGAAGGAAAGTACACTGGATACTCTATGTGTTACTAAGGAGACTATCTATTCAATAAAACGCAGACACACAAGTTCATATAAAAATATATAATTTAAAAAAAACATACATATATACAGCTTGTGCTTTGCACCATACAGTTTTTCAATATAAAAAAAATGATACAAAATATAGTAGTTAATGAACGCGGACCCGATCGTAGAGGTAGTAAAATAGCACTACCAGAACGATCAATAGACCTATATAAATATAGGAGTATTCTCGCGACTGATAGTCAATTCGAGTGCAAATTTATTAAATTACTTAAATCAGAGACACGCGCAAGTGTCAGAATATATAAATGGACGAGTCAATCAGACAATCCATACAATTACAGTGGTCAATCAACGCGGACAAGATCGCAGAGGTAATACAATAGAATTACAAAAGAGATCAATAACCTCTATAAATACACCTATATAAATATAGATGTATTCTCGCGAAGATGACCAAGATTTATAAATTAACGGGGAAAATATACATATATATAGATATATGTATATTTACAATAATACAAAAAGATATAAATGTCGAAATATTATCATAAGAGGAACTATTATTCAATTAATTAATATTTGGTGCTTTTAATTGTAGGCATAGTACAAGAATGGCAGAGTAAATTGCAATCTCAACAATAATAATTAGTGAGTCAATAATGTCAAAATAACGAATATTATGGCAGCTTTAAAAACGATGACGATTAGAGGTTAAATGAGTTACAGATTAATTACGTAACTTAATTTCACACATTATAGGACCCTCCATCGGAAAAAGCATCACATAAGCGGCAAAATAATTAAGACGTCCCGCTCATTGGGCCGCAGCTTCGACTACAATTCAGGGCAATTATTGAGCCACAATTGAACAAGGACTGAGTGGTGAAATAAGTGACCATAAAAAGACAAGGACACTCGAGTAACAATTGAATATGTCCACAGGACTGGAGGAGTGGACGAATTGATCAGATGTGCTCCAGCACCGAAAAAATGAAACTCAAGCCCGGATCAAACCGCTCCCAGATCCGATCCCTGCGGAAAATGCAGTTATCAGAGATTTTGCGCAATACATTAGACAAACTATCCATTCAATATATTGCCAAATATTACAAAGAAATGACGAATTGTTAAGAAGTTGGACATACCCTAATATAGGGGATCTTCAATCAATGAATTGGCGGTACAGATTATAATTAATACCGATTTTTGCCAGCAGCAGAATACTTGGCTGCTAAATGTATAAAATCTTTATAATACAGATCTTTTCCAAAAATTGTTTTACTTTGTCAGTAACCTAGAAAGAAAAGGTGCTCATAAATATCTAAAGAATTAAAATGTTGTCATGTATATTCTATAGAATATGCATGACATTTAAACTTAGCTTATTTTCAGCTCTTTGAGTTTTTTCCACACTGCGCCCAAGGTTCTCTCCTTTGAGCCTTCCACTGTGTGGCCCGAATCCACCATCGTCGTTTTCTGACCATCTGCCGACTTGAGATGAGCCCATCACCTGGAAAGGGGAAAAAAAGAATGCAATGGCAGCAGGCCCATTACAATATATATATATATATATATATATATATATATATATATATATATATATATATATATATATATATATTTATCTCTTACTCTAATATATATATATATATATATATATATATATATATATATATATATATATATATATATATATATCCAACATAAAAAAAAATACAAGTTACACAAAACACTGCCCTTAGAATAATCACTGGATGTACTAAAACAACCCCCATCCAGCATTTACATGACGAGACACACATCCTTCCCATCCCTACCCACTTGAAGATGGTAGGGACACAATTTTTCCAGAAAACACTCAATCCAACCCATCCATGCCTCAAATACTCCTCAACCCTTACCACACCGACATAATAAAATCCCCCACCTCACCAGCCAAACTTTATAATGACATCTACAACAACATCCCCCCACCCCCAAATAGGGCTCACTCACATCCATACACAATTAACTAACACATATCTACAAAACCACCCCAATAACAATCTACTAAACACCTCATCCCCAAACATCTCCCCTACAGAATCACTGTCCAGAAGAGACCAAATTAACCTCGCCCGGAGCAGATCAGGTCACCACCCAAATCTTTTGCAATATAAATTCAGATTCAAACTTGACAACGTTATTTCCCCCATCTGCACTAGATGTCGTATATCCCAGGACACAATGGAGCACTTCCTTCTGGAGTGCCCCGCCCTCGCTCCCGCGCCGACTTCTCTATAACTTCTCTCCTCGACCTGTGGAGCCGCCCAGAGCAGTGGCCAGCTTTCTGGAGGCGGTGTGGCCCCTCCAATAAGGAATGGGTCGGGGCAGAAAATATATATATATATATATATATATATATATATATATGTATATATTATATAATATATATACGCATATATATATATATATATATATATATGCTGCTGCTGCTGCTGCTAATTAGCTATATATATATGTATATATCAGAGGCGACTCCTGCACTCTTGCGAGTTAACATTATAGAAACGATCTATTTTGCAAATTTCATAATGTTATGATAAAATTCTCTTATTTTTGCCAAAGGTGGTTAAATAAATGAAATTATTATGCAAAATTAAAAAGAAAAAGGTAAAAATAACCGCTATTAAATAACGCTTTTAACCTATTAAAAATGGCGGCAGCTCATACCCAAATCATGTTTCTTACTTGATTTTTATATAAAAAATCACGATTTGTTTGATTTTATTGATTTTTATTTTTATATTTTTATACTTTGGTATATTTAAGTGATTTAGCTTCCAATAGAAATAAAAAATTAAAAATAAAACTATATAAAATATGATTAAGAAGTTTTTAATATATTTTTTTCAATTTTCAACAAACTATTATGGCATTGTAACCCGTAAGTCTGTAACATTCTTTAGTGTTGCTGTTTCCATTGTTTCCATTGATGTTGAACCCAGAGCTAGGGCCTAGGGTTAAGAATTGAAAATTAATGCCAGATACTGCAGACTAATTATATATATATATATATATATATATATATATAATATATATATATATATATATATATATATATATATATATATATATATATATATATATATATATATATATATATATATATATATATATATATATATATATTTCTTTATATATATATATATATAACTTATATATGTATATATATATATATATATATATATATATATATATATATATGCCTATATATATATTGTTTTGTATAATGTCGTATAATAGGTATGTTAGGCCGAGTACTTGAATATTGTCTAAAATTACGCTACTTATTAGAAAAAGACATAGATATGCTGGAGAGGGCGCAACGTAAAGCAACGGGGTTTTTTGCTTTGAGGATAAGAATCCCAAGGCGTGAAGTTGTCACGTTGACTGCCAAGCCTAAATCAGTAAAAGTCACCCCCAGGCCAAAAAAATTTTACTTGATAAATACATTATATGAAGTAAAATAATAGGTTTGGTGTTAATTTTAGTGTTCAAATCGTAATAGTTTTTGAGGAAATCTTTCTTTTTTTTTCTTTTTTTTTTGAGTACCTTCAGGGTGCCATGTCAACAATATATGTTGACAATGTTTTTTACATGATGTTCCTTATTTTTAATTCATTTTTTTAATTTAACAAATGAAAATAACAATAAGGAACATGTTTGGTAATAAAAATAGGTTCTAGGTGTTAGAATAAAGTTACTTTTATGTTGTTTGTTAATTTTTAATTTTTAGTATATTTGTGTGCCATGTCAACAATATTTGTTGACATCATATATTTTATGTTATTCATGGACTACATCACTAAAAACATAAAATGGATATCAATATTATGGTGCTAACTACATGTATACTAATTCGGCACTGCACCGGCCCCGCACCGGCACCACACCAGCCCCGCACCGGCACCA
>JABUQX010128119.1:25000-42861 GCA_015478945.1 Trachelipus rathkii
TCGATCACTATTATTCACTTAGTATTTGATGGAAATTCCAGATTTATTAATATATACTATAATATTTCTATAGCTACCTAATTTTTATATATCGATATTTTATATTTAACCTATAAATTTAAATATTTATTTGTAGCTCCAATAATTAATTAATATTTTATCTATGTATTATCTCATTCAAATAGAGAATATTTATGTCGTTATTCCAAAATCACCATTTTTGTGGCGTATTAGATCTGAGTGTCACTATAGTATAAAAACCAAGTTACGCCTCTATTTATTCCTGAGAGGTTACATGATGCCTATAAGTCACATATATGATATATATATATATATAATACCCGATACTTAATAAGTAGCGTAACTCGGTTTTCGGAAGCACAAACGTATGGACGTTAACTTGAAAGAATATATATATATTATTATATATAATTTAAATATATAATATATATATATATTATATAAATATTAATTTAAAATATATATTATATATATTAATATATATCTATAAGATTCATAATAATAATATATATAGATGGACTGCCGTAAAAATATATAGGTTATTTTGTATTTAAATATATATTATAATATATATTATTATTAATATATATATATTTAAATTCTGATGTCTTAACCTTAACATACAAACTTATCTTATCATAACCTATAAAACTATGGTGGATAAGGGTGAGTACAGTTCACATACTAATAATCCTAGATTGGATTACATATCGTATGTCATAAGAGAATTTATTATAGAATTCCTAACTTAATGTACGGAATTATCACACTAGTTATATATTGCAATAGATGACAATTAGAATAAAACCTATATAACCTATAATGGTTTTCAAGAGTTGCAGTAACAAATGAAACCTAAAGGGTTAAACAATATAGTATAAAGTTTGGCAATATATATATTAAGTATAATATATTATAATATATATAATATATATATATATATATTAAATATAATATATATATATATTAATATTATACTTAATTATATATATAATTAATATATATATTTATTATTATTATAATATAATATATATAGGTCACACTACTATATATATATAATATAATTAATATATTATATATATATTAATTAATATATTATGAAAACTTATGTTCGAATAATATTTTATCATTAATATCGTTTTTTAAAATAATAGGGACATCAATTTAAAATTCATATTATGTATCACTTGCAAGACATCTCTCCATAGTTATCAGCGATAGGTCTACTCACATAAGCATTTATAATTAAAGTTAAGTGAAAAATTCATGTTCTTATACTATCTGTCTCAACAAAAGTTTATAATATATATATAATATATAGTATATATTATATATTATATATATTAATTATATATTATATATATATATATATTATATATATATAATATAATTAAATATCATATATAATATATAATAATATATATAATATATGTATATTTAAACATATTAGAAAATTTTATTAGATCGTATATTAGATAATACTTACTATAGATATAAAATTGTATATATACTATATATTGCATATATTTATATAATATATGGCAAACTTAAAGCTCTAATATTAATTATAACTCATATATATAGGAACTACAAAAAGCGTACTCTCATTATTTGTGTATTTATATACATGAATCAAACGTATATATAGTACTAAGCAGAAATAGGATTGATTTGAAACTGCTATAAATATATATAAATAACCGTTCTTAAATCTCCGATTTTTATTTTTTATTCCGTTTCGTATATCTTACTTTATCTACGTTAATATTTATAATTATTTTATTTCTCTAAAATTTAAATTAATAATATAATTTTTTTTACTTATTCTTAAATGAGAATTAACATATTTATAGTACAACACTTAGGCAATTGATGAAAGATAAATAACAGGGGAGAATTCCTTTTTATATTAAAGAAAGAATAATTTTTAATTCATCATTCTTGGTGATTCAATATAAGATAGAGATTATTGATATGATAATACATATATATATATAAATACACATTATTTTTTTACTTCCTTTTATCATTTCGAATTCGTTTATTTAATATTAATTTACTAATTATATACTTAAAACAACTTACCAGTTGTCGTGATGGTTTATAAACTCACTTAATTAAACTGTTTTTTATGGATTTTATTAATATTTTTTTATTAAATTAAAGTTAAGAAAATTATTGATAATTAAAATAATTTCATCCACCCGCTAAATAATAACTTAAAAATTAAAATATATATTAAAATACTATACTGCTATTACAAAGGTTATATTTTTGTATAAATAATTATACTATAAGTATGGGGAATGAACGGAAAATTAGATACAATTTTTTTGAAAACTTACATCAAAATATTAGGTCGTTATTTGCATTATTTATTCCAAACTTTGAGTTCTGAATAAGCTCACAAAATTTTATATTCGAAATATATTAATTATGTTTATTCATTTAAAATATTAACCTTTTTTTATTTAACAATCTTCACTCATGTTATTAATATCATTTAGGCCAATATTAGTATCTACTATCAAAATATATTTATATTCTAACTAATAATGTAAATATTATATTTATGTTCTAGTAAATGAGATGAATACCTCTCACAAAAGGAATTTAAATTTCACCTGCCATCCTTGCAAACTAATGAATCGACGTTTGCAGCTTGTCTTGCACTCATGTTGGAAAATAGCCCATAAATTTTTGTTATTTCGACACATTTTTTTTTCTTTAAATATTATCTTTTTAATTTTATTTTTATACTAACATAAATTATCTAAAATTATTTATTATTAATCCTAAAATTCATGAGTTTATTTTTAATTTCAATTTCAATGTCAATTTCCAATCTTAACCTTTTTATCTTTTTTTATTTTATTATTTATTTTTTATTATTTTTTTTATTTATTTATATTATTTTATTTTTTATTTTATTATTCACCAAATAAGATAATTAAAGATAATATTTGCATCAAACACATTTTTAATATATCGTATTATTCCCTCTACTCTTATTCGAGTTTACTCTACTTTTCCCCACTAGAGCTCCCTTCCATTTTAATTTCGCTACTCGGATCATTTCAATGTGTAGAGGAGTGATTTAAAAAATAATCTTATTTTTTTTTATTGTATATAAAAGTTTTAATAATTATATAAAAATTAAGTTTGTTTTATCAAACAAGTATGGCATTAAATTTTGCTGTGGGATGGTTTTTAGAAACACCTCACTCATACCTCAACCCTATTGACCACGGTCTAGGAGTCTTTATAAACATGCTCATCGAGGTAACTAATCTATTTTTTATATTATAATATATATACTTATAGTTAATACCTAATAAGGGTGATACTGAGATATCGAGGAACCCAATCTACAAATGTCAAAACCCCTACACCTAAACCATTTTTCCTATCTCACTAAACCTCCGACCTAAAATTAAATTGAAATAAGAGATTATATTTGATCACTAATTGATAATTATTAACACTTTTTATATATATAACAACTTATATATTATATATGGATATCTTCTATATATATGGAATGGTTATTGTGCTTATGAGAAATATACATTTACAATTTAATTTTATCATGAGCTCATTTTCACTGACTTAGATGTACTTAGTTTTACTTATCTCGTATTTATATTATTACATCTATATTATATTTAGCAATCCACATATATAGTCAAAATTTATTGAAATAACACTAAGTTATATAAATATATGGATAAGGACAAGTGAGCCAAGTATTTCCTATTTGACTAAGTTTATCACTAAAATAAGAGCGTTAGGGTAAAACATTTTATTGGCTATTAACTTAATTTCCACCAACTCTGATAGGTGATCGATAGCATTTCTGAGTAATACGAAGTGCCCCGAGCTCATATTCCTCTATATCTTTCGAAGATAAACTAGCAATCATGCCTCAATCCAATTTGCACTAGGACAAGGAAATACCATTTTTTGGTAATGAGTGTGTTCTTCATCATTACTGGAATGCTGGCCTAATTTTAGTGCGGAAAATGTAAAAAGAGAGAGAAAAATAAATAAAAATAGTAAAAATAAATCTTCAAAAGTGAATAATTACTCGTTCAATAGAGCTACTATTATAGCTATCTTGTCAAAGCGAAAGAGGGAATTATGGTATTTCTTGTCTTGCATTCGATATCTCTCCTTAACTAAGTAGATAGATCTTTAAGTGAGCATTATGGGAAAAATCTGATTAAGGAGAAAAGTTAAATTAGAAAAGTAATAACACATAGCATCTATTGTATCACATAATCGTGTTATGATATACGAAAATCTATGTTTCTTAGATATATGAATGGTGTTACCGATAATTAAGAAGACCCTCTTGTTCACTTGGTATATACCTGTGTATATAAAGTATAAAGAATTGTCAAGAATTTCCTATCATGAATATGGTTCATTGACACTTTTTTTTCATATATATGAATTTCAGTGATTTAGATTACGCCTCTTTTGCATTTACATTGAGGCAAAGTTATTACATCTTCCATTCCATTTTGAAAACCATCCAGCATGGCTTATTCACACGCGAATGTCTGTGTGTGTGTCTACAAGATCTGGCGCGTTTCCGCAGAAGGATAAGAACTACTCGTAGGGTATGGAGGATTGGATATTATAACTCGGAGACAGAAACTGCAGAGGGCGCTGATTTTTTTGGCATCTCATCATATAAACTCTCACTCCGTGCACCTTCGGTAGACTGGAGAGAGAGTGTACTTCACTCGGACACATTCTTCCCCAGTCCTGTGACTGGTATGGATATTTGGAGGTCAGTCTCGACGAGAGCGTTCCATACCACGCGCTTCCGAGATACGCCAGCCTAACCACGATGGGTGTGCTTACTAAAGGATATAAAACAGCCTCTCTCCTGAAAATTCAGCCACTTATGATTGGTTCCCCTCAGACAATGATTGTTTATCGAAGTACTACACAATTCTCCTATATCAAAACATCTTCGCCGTGTTCGATATATATACAACTATCTGCTCTGTCAAACCAAATCACTACAATGAGGTCAAATGAGCGTCGATAATGTGGATGCAGATCTTTATATATAAGTGCGGTAAATGTACGGATTCGTATATTTATCATATATATATATATATATATATATATATATATAATGCATCATCTAATATAATATATATAATATATATTAATATATATATTAATATATATATATATATATCATATAATTAATAATTAATAATATATATATATAATATATATACTTATATATAATGTTCCCAGTAGCCCCTCCTTCATACCTAAATAAAATAATTAAGCCAATTATTCATTTATGATTATTATAAATATTTTTTATTTTTTTTTATTTATATTTACCACATTTTCTCATAACCATAATTTTACAAGGATTCTTTAAAAAATTGTAATTTCTTTTCTTGATGAGCTTTTGTAGTTTTATTTTATATGAGATATATATATTGTATTTTAGTATTTTATTATTATTTATTTATTATTTTTATTTATTATTATTTTATATATTATATAAAATAACTCATAGTTTCCTTCTGGTAAATTTTCCTCATATTAAGGGATTTCCTAAAGCTAATGTAATTCCTTTATTCTAACGGTAGCTTAGTATGTAATAGTATTTTGAAAGATAATGGATTGTGGCTCTTCTAAGGCTGGTCTTTTTATAACTAATATAATTTATATATTAATATATAAATATATTCATAGATAGTCTCTATGTATATACAGTAGCGCTCATAATATAATTATTTATATATTATTATTTATGAGTGTAGCCTGCAACTAATGCGCCTATGCCTAGCCCGGACCTATAGTGCGCCTAGCTATAATATATGACGTTATTGCTACTATTATAATTAATTATATTGTCACATCGAGCGTCCTAATTTACGCCTAATGCATCTACATTTGTCGAGTACCGTCGTACTATTTATTCAGTACTACAGCTCAGTGTGAAGCTGTATTTGCTATTAAATTTATTTTGCAAGTAAACTTTATGTGCGATAAATATTAATAAAGCATGCTTTTAATTATAATAATAAGTATGTATGTATAAAACACATTTTTTAATATATTTAATTTATTATTATATGTTAAATTAAATAACTAACTCATAGTAAAATCTTAATATATGTCAACGTCCTCAATTCCTCACCTCATCTACATTGATACCTTGTGAGTCCATTAGTTTCATTCCTCACTACCCAGGATATGATATATTATATAAGTAGTTATCAGCATACGAGGCTGATTTTACTGACAATATCGAGAATATTATTTTTATAGCTCAACATAGTTATTAATATTATAAATATATATTATATAATATAAATATATATATTAATTAATTAATTATATAATATTATATATTATATTATATATATATATATATATATAATTATATATATATTATATATATATATATATATAGCCTTATAAATGAGTATACAAGAATGATCAAATATACTTGATTATTTTAATTTACTCTATTTATTTACATACTTAAAGGTAAAACTAACTACTAATACTAAGAAGTATATGGTAAAATGAATGAAAGTTTGTTGACACTTCAATGATGACCTCAACTTAGAAATTTGTATGTAATAAACTTATATAACTACTGTATAATAACGATGTTTAGATATATTTAATTAAGATATAAATTATATATATATAAGAAAAAAAACAAATGAAAAAATATAATACTCTAAACTTAATTAGTGAAGAACTATATAGTTTATAAAATGTTTTAATAGCATTTAAGGATTTTGATATCTTTCACTCATTTTACCTAAAGTTTTAAACAATTAGCAGCAGAGACATATATTTGTAATAAATGCGGAGGTACAAGTTTGCCCCGCTTCTAAGTTCTAACTTTATAAATGGAGGTAAAACCAAAAGCAATATAAATTTGACATTTGTGATCCTGGATTGTCTCATTAGAGCGCGGCTATACTCGCAGAGAATAATAAAATTGGCTGGATGCGCTGGACTGTATCTATAGTCCTGTCACTATATTGTCCTTAGAAAAATTTCTCCATGATGCACTTAATATTGTCAATATGATGTAAATAGTCGGGTCACTACAAGAGTGGTGTGTAGAGTGAGGCGCTCATGTTATAATTCACGCGAATCATGCTAGGTCTCGCATTCGAGGTGCCCGCAAACGCCCAGCTCTGATATATATGGAATATATTAGTATTGGCAAATGGTGTTATCTAGATTTGTTTGGTTAAGACTTCTGCATTTTATAGATTCAGGTAAGGAGTATACTCTAGTTATTTCACGTTTATGATTATGTGCCTCTAAGTATCTGGTTTGATTGCCTCAGCAGTTAATGGCTCCAGCTTGTTGATATGCTCTAGATCAGTTTATGTGAATTATGAGCTATTCAGTTTGTATGTATTGCTAATTATATCAAGTTGTATTGCTCATCTAGATATCATGTCATTGAAGTTATGCTGCACAGCAGTTGGGTTAGGCTCTAAGTGAGTTTAGATTGCTCTGACAAAGATGTTGAATTGTGGAATACAGTCTAGACATGTCTTGGCGATGACTTGTGGTGGAAAATCGCACTCCGGTCTAGACGTCTTGCGTGCTTTTATCTTCCACATGCTGCTCATCAAGATCAACGTAATCAACGTGTAGCGAAGTTGAGAGTATATACAAATGAGAGGATGTGAAAAGAGTACGGAGTTATCTGCGGTCTGATGGAGCAGTACTAGTGGTTTACAATCTATTATTAATATATATATATCGTATATATATATATATACCGCTCTCAAGTAAAATAGTTAGTAGATATTGACTAAAAGTAATTATTATAGAGCTACTTTGAGTTGTTAGGCTTTAATCGTGATTCAGCTGTTGTAGAGTATAATATATACTAATCGCATAATAATCTATTTCGAGCAGTTTCAGGAGTCGTTTCCGGTGCAAACAACTAAGTGTACTGTCAATAACTGTTTAGGCCCTATTATACGGCAAAATAAATGTGATTACAAATTAATATACCTATTTTAAATTTGGAGATAAAGACTCTTCCACGCACAGCTCTCCTGGCGCAGGTACGATGTATGTGCGCTTCGCGCCTATCGCGGTCCCTATGACAGTCGAACAGCAGCATATATTCACTAGTTTTATTATGTTTAAGGTTTCTCGCAAACCAGCGTGACTATGGTGATGATAAAACAATGTTATTAAAAAAGGCGGACTAAAGCAAAGGCGCAACAGCAATTACTCTGCGAGCTATAGATACAGGCCATCACCCCGCGCATCAAATGAACAGGAAACAAAGCATTTTTTTACCTAAAGTTAAGAACTTAAGAAGCGGAGCAAACTTGTTTACTCTCTCAATTCAGTCTAAACAAAACCAGTGTAATACACCAGCTTTTCCACAATATAAATAATAAGTGTTCAGAGTCAGGACAAATCAAAGTAGTATAAGCGCGACTCAATAAGTTACCGTATAGTGAGACAAAGCAAATAAGTAATATAAAGTAATTATAGCAATCATTATAGAAAATATCTTACATCAACATATCCTTGAATTATTCTAAAGTTGTTGACTATCTAAAATAGCACCTTTTGAGTTTTAACACAAGCTCTATTGTGATACATAGATATTTAATTTATCAAGAAGGAAAAATATAACAAGTTATTATGTATTTATTCGTAAGTAAAAATATGTTTAAAGTAATACACAATCGGAATACAAAGTACAAGTAGATCATTTGTATGGTTACCATAATATATATATATATATATATATATAACTAATATTAGGTATATATATATATATATATATATATATATATATATTATATAATTATTACTATTTTACCAGAAAGAAATTCTACATTATGTCTAATATAATATATACCGTAAACTCCTGTAATTGATCGGAACTTCTCGATAAAAATTTTCCCAAGGGAATCTCGTTATACATTCTTGGCAAGACGCCTCGATTGCCGAATCCCTCTCTCACCCTGGGTCGATATAACAATCAGGACCACGCATAGGCAAGCTGGAAGTTTCTGTGCACGAGAGGGAGTCACGCAAGCTCGAGGGACCGGATGGCTCATACAAATATAGCTAGAGTCACCAGAGTAATTTACGCGAATCTGTTTTCCTCTTATAAAAAAATTTTGGGATCGAACACATATTAAATAAAATAAGAAGGCAAGTCTCATGAAACGGCAACAAAATATAAAAGCATGCTTTTATTAATTATCGCACTAAAGTTTACATAAAGTTATACTTTGCAAATTAAAAATATTATAAAAGACAACAGCCCCTAGTGACTGGCGATATAAAAAAAAGTCCTAGCTCAGGATATCAGTACAAAGGTATATATGCATATAGGCGAATAGGCGTCATGAGATATGTGATCATAAAATATAGGCGGCATAATTAATAGGCGCTAGGTACGCATCACTAAGGTTACCTGGACGCATATATAGGCAGCATAGGCTGCTAAGTGAGCGCACTATCAAAAAAATTATAGGCCGCGCCATAGTACTACTTAGAATTAATTAATTATATATTATAAATATATAATATATATATATAATTCATGAGCTTGGGTTCAAGTACATTATTTGGTTCAAATAGTACAGTTATCTTACTCTTAAAAATTTGGTCAAGTACAAGATACAAGTATCAAGTACTCTAGAATTTGTATCAAATAGTTACAAGTACAATTAACAGTGTATCAAAGTATTAAATATATATATAATATCATATATATATATATTTATATGATATAATAAACATATTATATATATTATATTATAATATATTATATTAATTAAATTAATATATATATAATATATATTATATCATATATATTAATTAATTAATATAATATATATATATATATATATTAAAATATAATAATATTAATATATAAATATTATATATATTAATATTAATATATATATTAATTATCTATAATATTAATAATAATTAATTAATATAGTGATAATATATAGTGTCGAAGAGATAACGGTAATATTTTACAACTCAAGATAATTATATAAATGTAAAAAAAAATTATATATATAACAAAATAAACAAGTTCTCCTATTTAAAATTAAGGTCAAGTGAACATGCGATAAAGACAGTACATCCGACGCTATATCCACCGCACATTGTAATCTTAAACTAAGGAAACTTGTCTAGTCTCACAACATGTACACGCGCTTGCACCTGGCGGAAGTTAAAGTCCTATGCGCAGAGTAAAATTGAGTTTATCTTTATTGCCGAGATTTGATAAAGAATTGTACTATAATATAACAATAATATAGTTGTAAGAGAGCGAATTCTCAACTACTTTAATTATTGAAATAAGAGAGTACATATTGCGAATAAACTATCCACGCTCATACAACTGTTGTATTGATTGAACTATCAATGATCTCACAAGGATGAAATGTTCAATACATAATTATAGTAGTCTAACTCGAGAGTCACAATTGAATTTATAGAGATCGAGAACCAAAATAAGTCGCACCTACTGCAGCCTGTGTCTCTCAGATATATAATACACAAGGTCTCAAACGCCACACGAATTCATAATTGTGTGACCATCTTCACAATGACACACTCACGCACTGGATATATATATGATAATGGAAGAGGTATAAATAACAATAGCTAGTAAATATAAACGCTTTTGGTTCTGTGAATTAATGTACCTATTTATCATGCTATTGCATAAACTTACTATGATCCAGTTATATTAATAATAGGTCAGTATTTTTGGTAACACAAATATTAAGAAATCAAGTATGATTCATCACTTTGTTGTTGCAGATTGAAAAAAACTATCAAATTCCAATACATGTACTAAATTAATAGTCCACACCATTAAGTTAAGAAACGAAATACTATAATCAGAACCACACTGCTAGTTTCATATCAAAGTAAATGTAATACCATTAACAACTTCAGCATTTGAATGAAATCGGTTATTTTTGTTTCATTGTCTTACCTTACAAGATCCTAATAGACCCAATGGAAAAGATATTAAGTTGCAAATAGGATAATCAGAGGTACAGAACTTAGAACGCCGGGCAAAATATACATAAATGATGATCCCTATTCAGTTTGGTGGAAAGTTAAGTCAAAATGTTACCCACCCCAGCTGTATATGTAAAATCTTAGGAAAGCAGGAAGTAATAACTATAGAAAGCCTGTACCTCCAACTAAACGTGTATTGTCTCAATATAGCTAAGGTTTTTCCAATTTTCTTTCCACCAATTTTTAATAATAAGAGTGCATGTAGATAGGACGAAGATAACAGATACTCTAAAGCCAAAAAAAAATATAGTGGCAGAGATAAACAAATAATAAATTGAGGTATGTGTATCATCAAAAGCATCAAAGCTGAACATTATTGGGTCCTAAATATTTAGATATTCAATATTAGTGGTAAATAGTTGTATAATCAATTGCAAAATCTCTTTCATTAGGTCCGGAGGTTGGTTTGATATAAGTGTTTGTGTTTTGTGACCGTTTTATAGATTCATTTGAACGTTCGGGAGTCATACACCGTCCAGCACACCTCCAGAAAAGTTATTGAGAAGGGCTTTGAGTTTAATAAGTCTGAGGATTGTGTAAGACACAGATGACACACATGTTTTATATTATATATTTTATAATTACTTAGGTTAGAATGTTTTGAATTGATATACTATAAAAACAAAATTTTTTATAAATATTTATCGCTATCATATAGTATATTTATTATACTATATATTATCACCAAAATTTTTTTATAATGATATAATGTTGCCATAGATATAACAGATCTACATAAATATATATACTTATTTATATCAAGACTAAAAAATGCTGATAAATAGATCATAAAAATAAGTTTCTTTTTGCGCTCTTTAGCTCTATATCCCCATCAGCTTCCAGACAACTTATATATATATTAACAAAATATGTCCTTATAGAAAATTATTATATCCATTCTCAAAAAAAAAAAATAAAAAAAAAATAATAATTAATTTCACTAATATTTACTTTTTTAAATATAACATATAACCTAACCAATTTATATATCCCCCTATATATATATTATTATACTATATACTACTATACTATATATATGATATCATAATATAATTATAGTAGAATATACAATACTATAAATTAGATATATATATATACGGAGTATCAATTTCTTCTTCTGCATAAGATACCGCTTTCTCCTATTTATAATATTAGTCACATATTTAAAGTCATTGTGCTAAAGTATAGTAATGACTAAAATATATAAACACTTATTTTAATAATATATTAATAGTATAGCTTTTATTACGAGCCTTATATATTATAGTACCCCAAATTATTATCCCCCACCTCCAGTATACTATATACTATATATACTATATACTTAATACTACTATATATATATATATATATGTATTACTATATATATATTATACCTATACTATACTATATACTATACTATATACTTATAATTACTATATATACTACTAGTATTAGGATATATTTACATATCATATATTTTCTGTCATAGTAATATATAAATTTATATTCTATAGCTACAAATTATAAATTATTTGAAACCATTTAATATAGTAAAACACGCTAAAATAATAGAGCTTTTTCCTTTCTGACGTCTTAAAAACTTTGTCGTTTTCAAGTGGTTTTTCTGTGTCCTGGGGTGAGTCATGGTTTTTGGGCATTTTTAAATTTTTTGAAAAAATCTATGTTTTTGACATTTCTCGATGATGGTGGCACGAGTCTTTCAAACTATCACAATCATTCATTCTATTACTTGCCGAAACACGAATGTTGTAGTGGGAGAGAATCCTACAGGTAAAAGAGTATCGCCAGTTCCGACATTTGAGATCAAAAATCAAACGTTTCAGCCTTTTTGAGCTCATCCAAAATTATTCAAAATCAATAAAAGACTTTAAAAGGAAACTATCTTCGTTAAGGTCATTTTACGGTTATTTTTGAAAAAAATATTTTACTGACTAGTTGGGAACCGATTGGTAATGGAGGATGAGCGCAGATTTTTTTATTCTATTTAGTATATTTGTGTTTTTTTTGTCCCATATGTGCGCAGTAATAATTGTTTTGACCAATATTCGTTTATCTCTTTTTTTCTAGATATAAATTGTTAAAAAAAGAATAAAAAAAAAAAAAAAAAAAAAAAAAAAAAAAAAAAAAAAAAGCAAAAAAAAAAAAAAAAAAAAAAAAAAAAAAAAAAAAAAAAAAAAAAAAAAAAAAAAAAAAAAAAATTTTGGGGGTAAATAATTTTTAAAGAAAAAAGAAAAAAAAATTTTTTGTTAAATTTTACTGATACACAGAAGAAAGATGATACAACGAAAATTTATCTATACGGCTAAAGTGAAAGATGTACATCTTCCTCTCTCGCCCGTTGCGCCTGGAAACGCAATGCGCTTAATTAAGAAATACTATAAAAGCGAGCCTACTTAAATTTGAAATTGTTGATGAATAAGACGTAGAGAAGTAATATCATATTCCAACTCTTTTTAAACGTTTAATGTCTGAAAATTTGTGTTACTTTGCCATTGACGGGCTTATAATGCAAACAATTGAAAATCGAAACTACAATAGATACTTATATCTCCTGTGTAAAATCAATCCGCTCCTGGAGCTTGTGCCCGGTTCCTTCCGACCATCCCTATATTATACTATTATATATATTTTATAGCTTGTTTACATATATATTAGAAAATATAATATATATATATATATATATATATATATATATATATATATATATAATATATATATATATATATATATATATATATATATCTAATATATATATATATATATATATATTATGCATCATCATCACCCGCTTTTTCTCCCCAGGACCAGACTGGGGGTTAAGATGTGCAAGATACGCACCAGAAACAGAAAAGTAGTAAAGAATATGTAAACAGTCGAAAAGAAAGCCCAACCTTACCCCCCCCTTTATACCTTTTTCGGAAGAAATCGTCGCGGTCCCGAAATATCCCTCCCTGAGCTTTCACGAGACAGCGAAGGCACCCTCACTTGGCTCTCGTCAACTGTGGGGTTCATCCCTTGGAAAGGTGGCCCTAACAAAACCCTGACATTCACTCCTGTTATGCCATTTCCCTTGCCTCCGCCAAACTCACATTTTTCTCACTCCAGGCATTCTTTACTGACTCAATCCCACTTTTTCCTCAGTCTCCAAGCCGGTCGATTCCCAGCAACTCACCACTATACTCTACTTAACCAACCGACGACTATCATCCATTTTCTTTCCGCATGAACTCAAACCATACTCAACGTACTTTCAATTTATTCTCTCATTTAATCCCTTCTTTCATACAAACACAATACGTTCACTCTCTTTTATCAATTTCCTTTCTCACACTAACACTCCTATATAGATTGTCCATCTGAACAAGATTTGGTAACTTTCATCCTTATCACTAACGTTTCAATTGGCACACCAACTTCCCCCGCCGTTCACGAACTTCCTACTACACTCACACTCTGCAATACGATCCGTTCCTCCTTTTTCATCTAACATATATCCTAATAATCATTCAACCACTCAGACACTTTTTTTTCATGCTGCCTCACACTTTTTCATGCGCTCACATCATCTTAAAAGCGAGAATGTCCCTCACTCATAGCCATAACCTTACTCTTATCTACGTTTTCTTTCAAACCCCTCCTTTACACACCCTACCAAATCTCTCTACCAATCCTCTCATGCTCTCTTCAGATTCGCCACACACAACCAAATCATCCTCATATAATAGTAGGGAACCTTCCCACTTTCTTCTTACCATATCTCCATAATTCTAAATCGCACAAATTACCATGCCACTATCTCTCCCACCTCTAATTCTTTCATTACCCCATGCCCTATGCCAAAATTCAAAACCCAAGGTACATAGCAACATCCTGCCTCATTCCGCTTTAATATTAAACCAATCCCGACACCATTTATCTTACACACGCTTCACTATCGTCTAATACTTTTGATTCCATTCAGAAGCTTACCACCAACACCCTATATCACTAACACCTGCCATAGAGCTTCCCTATTAATCCTATCCTACGAATGGTGCAAATCCATAAAACCTAAACACATTTATTCTTCTACTCTCTCATTTGTTTCAATGCATTTGTTTCAATGTAAAGATTTGATCCCACACTCCTCTCCACTTCTAAACGCACCTTTCTCTTCACCAATCAGTCCTTTCAGTCACTCGACGCAACTCTTTTTGGCAAAAATAAATACCAGCAGATACATCTTTCTCTACAGCACAGTCACACCTCATTAAAATCCCTATAAATCTAAATACTACCTTAATCCCCTTACCCTTATATAAGAGTATTATTATTACTGCTCGTCTCCAATCCCTCGGAACTATTAACCCTCCATAATACCTTTGTACACAACTTCGCAGAATCCCAATCAATCAGAGCGCAAGGTCGGTGTGGGTCCAAATCCAATCAATCACCCATCTCGCTAATATATATATATATATAATATTACTATATATATATATATATATATATTATATTATATAATATAATATATTATTATATAATATATATATATATATATATATATTATATATATATTGCAGGCCTATTGCAAAATTTATATAAATATTATATATATATATATATATAATATATATATCATTAGTTATTCCTTTTAAATTTAATTAATAAAATATATATATCATATATATATGGTATTATTAATAATATAGTATATATATAATATATATAAAATATCTATATAATGACATACTTTTTATTCGTAAATGGAATTTAATTTTATAATACATGTATAGAAATAATATCAAATACGTAGGAAAAATCTAAAAAAATAAAAATAAAATATTGGTCAGGTTTGCAGACAAAAGTACTTGCAAGTATTTTGCAAATTTTCAAGTACAAAATTTGGAAGTACAGTACACTGGGCTTTTAGATATGCAAGTAAAGTAAAAAGTGCTGCCAAAAAATGTGACTTAAGGCCTGGATATATATATATATATATATATATCTTATATATAATATATAGTATATATATATAATTAATATATATATATATATATATATATATATAATATCATATATATATATATATATTATATATATATAATATATAATATTATATATATTATATATTATATATATATATATATAATATTATTAAAGTTGCTACTATATATAAGTGTTTGAAATATTATTCGATGTTTAATTACACCCTTGAGAAAGTTTGTTAAACTATTGTTTATTTCTGCACTCACTGTTGTTTAGAAGCTCATATTTCGGAATTTAAACTTTTATGCGATTTTGGTATTTTTATTACGTATAGCGAAAAACGAATTAAAAATTATATTAAATGGTACTATGGAAATTAGTACTAACTTTTAAACTCAATTAAACATGTTTCGAATGCTTTCGTTGTGATTAACACCTTTTCTTGGAGCGTTCTAAAGTAAACTATATGAATTCCAGATAATATTGTACATTCAATAGATTTGCATTTTGAACGGCGACATAGTCTTACACTCCCAGCAGTCGATAGCCTGGCAACATTTTTGCTACTTTTGTTTTTAATTCCTAAATAAATTTAGTTTTGTATAAAATAGAAAGATCCTACACGAGAAACTATGTCTGGATATATTTAATAATACATAACTGACGTAACTAACACATACGCTTTGGAATTGATCCAATACATTAAAAATTCTTGTATACATACAAAAGAGCTATGCGGCAGATGTCACTGCGCGCCACTCAGCCACACAACCATGCAACAGATAACTAAAAATTTTATACAATAGGTGAACTTTGTCTGTAAAACTCGATATTTTACAACTGCGCGCCTCCACAATTCGTAACATTTCTGTAGACACCCGGGATTTTCCATATACATAGAGATGAAACGGAGTTTAAATTCATTTTAAAAAGAAATTTTTTTAATATATTGGAACGTATATATCTCCGACCCCGAAAAGTTAGTAAAAAGTTAGTGGAGAGAACACGTTAAATTTTTTGTTTTTGGTTGATATTATTCTTGATGAGTTGGGCAGTGAGTATGTTATGTTTAAGCTGTTTAAGCCGGTCTGGCGGCGCAGGCTCCCGCGACGGGAAAGAACATGTTTTAATTTCACAGGGAATAGTTATTAAAAATTTTTGGTAGAAGATAATGCGAGAGATAAGGACTACGTTCCACCTTAGGTATTTAAAAATTTCTCTTTACACAAATGTATTAGAGACACATGAAAAAAATTTTTTTTTTGGTTTAAGGTGAAATTGAAAACAGATAGAATGTTTTATAATGCAGAGTTTAATTTGTTTATGTTGATTACATACCAGGGACTGGATAATTAATGCCTAAACTAACAAACTAGACATTATGAACGGAACAGTGAAGAACGATTTAAAGGGAATTAATAAGGGGGCTAGAAATTTGGCTACTGCAATTACGGCTTTAATTCTTCAGGGCATACTCTCAATGCATTTTGAGCAAATTTCTGTTGATTGGGGGGGGGGGAAAACAAAGGATCTCTTGCAATCATCTGGGCCACGCTTCCATCAAACGCTTTATTAATTGGCGTTTATTGGTGATGAGTGTTCCCTGGAAATTCACGCCTTCATCAGCTCTCTACCGAGGTTCTCTAATGGGGATGAAGGTATGGGAATTTGCAGGGCGCAGTTCAGAGCACCTTTATTTGTTGTTTTGTCCACAAATGATTTTGGTCACCGGTTGCCTTCGCCGTATGGCAGGGCGTGCA